>CM068387.1:3533294-3789591 GCA_034770075.1 Aralia elata
AACACAAACCCCGTAAATGATTCTAGAGAAGCATTGCAGAGGACCCTGGTGAAAACTCGTTCACCGAAACGCCGCCTTCCTCGAACAAGAATAATCAGTGGTAGGAGCAAGCATAAACCTTTTTGAGCCCTATGACACTTGTAGATTGAATTAAGATGTGCACCGTTTATTTCCATTTTGTTCACTGGCTGCTATGACGCTAAATTATGGCTATGCCTTTTGATGTAAAGGGTTTGGTAGTCACGTAGAACTCGATATATAAGTTAGATTATACTTTTGCACATCTGCTAGTCAAAGTTAGAATTGAGAGGGCTCTTTTTGGGGGTTTTGTACTCTTTACAAGAATCCATTTTGCTGAACTTCAATATCGACCTTGTCTATTTATCAAATTAAGATTATGCCCAAGTATTGTGATTATGGGGGGTTGTTTTCGCATTATGATCCTTGTTGCTAAAAAAAATAAATGAACACATAATCATTTATTTTCAATTACCTGTATTATATAAGTTTCTAAATTTCCCATTAATTTCAGCTATATTCGTTCTTATAGAGTACAAGTTCTAATGGATGTGGAAAAAATAAAATAACTGATATTGTCACATGTGTTTTTTGAATATTTTCCACAATGATCCTCTCTCACATGAGAATAAAATGTTACACAAGGCATTCCATTCGATGTGCAGAAAATAACAACAGAACAAGCTGTTACCATGCGACAAGTTTCATGCACAGTTCGAAAGTAACAAACAAAGAGGAGGCTGATAACGTCTTTGATGCAAGTCAAACAGCGTTCCGAAGAGAGCCTCGGCCAATATGTGAAGCGATTTAGGGAAACGGTCGACACAGTAACCGACTTGAATGTGTAGCAAGCTGTGGGGGTTTTTACCACTGGATTAGACATTGCAAAGTCCAAGAAGTTGGTTAAAGATCTCATCCTTAATCCTCCTAGAGACACGCTCGGAAGATAGATCGAGGGATCGGGATCGGAATAGTACCCCCAGGCAGGATAATCAGCCGAAGAGAGGTTTTAATGGAGGAGGTTCGGTAGGAGGTAGACCACCTTTTTTGAACAAAAATGTGAATAAAGTCTATACTCCCATGAATACCGATCGGGCGAAGATATTGAAGGAAATCTGGAACAAGCCTGGCTTCGAACCTTGTCAGACAAGCACAAAATCCTATAGGGGAAATCACAACCAATATTGCAACTATCATCAGACTTCGGGACATTCTACAGAGGATTGTTATAATTTGAAAGACTTGATTGAGAAAAATGTGCAGTCTAGGGAGTTGGTTCAGTACGTGGTGGGACGAGGGGCCTTAGAAAGGACAACAACTAATAGCAATACTCAACAGAACCCGAAGTCTCAATCCGATCCGGTCCCGATGGTTCGAGGAGTCGTAGATGTGATAACGGGCGGATTGGTTGGGAAAGTACTCAGAAAGAAAAGGCGAGGTATGTTGGATTCAGTCATAACAGTATCCGAACAACCTGTTGGGAGAGAACGGCCTTATCCGGGCACTATTATTTCATTCACCGATGAGGATTATCCATCGGAGTCGATTGACCCACATGAGGGAGCACTGACTATTACTGCCCAAGTCGGGTCCATGGATATGAGGCGAAGTATGATCAACAACGGTTCTTCAGTTGACATACTTTATGCTCACGTTTATCAAAAGCTAAACTTGGGAGGTAGGAAAATAGAAGTCGGACAGGAACCTCCTCTATACGGGTTCGGTAACGATCCAGTTCGGGTGGCGGGGACTATCGAGTTGCCAGTCATCTTCGGGGCGGCTCCTCGACAGGTGGAGGTCAATGTAAGATTCTTCGTGGTGCATGTGGATTCGGCCTACAACGCTATTTTGGGGAGACCGATATTAATGGCTTTACAGGTAGTGACCTTCATCCCACACTTCAAGATAAGGTTCCCTACGGCGAATGGGGTTGGTGATTTGGATTTGGCTCGAAGGTGTTACAGGACTTCGTTTATATCTTCGGCCGTTGGAAGGTGTAAACATAAGCAGACTATGGCGATTGAGGTTGAGCCCTTCACCGAAGGAAGCACAGAACCACCCGCCTTGCCAACCGAAGAGACTAAAGATATCGAGTTGGTTCCGGGAAAAAAGGAAAAGACAATAAAAATTAGTTCGGGCTTGCAGGAGCCCTTCAGGACGGGATTGATCGACTTGTTTCGGGTCTATGCCAACATCTTTGCTTGAGAGCCCAGTGATATGTCGGGGATTGACGAATCTGTCGTTGTCCACAAGTTGTGTGTAGATCCGATGAAGAAGCCTATTCGTCAAAAGAGGAGGATTTTCACACTGGAAAGGCAAAAAATTATTAATGAAGAGATAACAAAATTACTGGCGGTAGATTTTATCTTTGAGATTGATTACCCGGAGTGGCTGGCGAACGTGATACTCGTCCAGAAGCAAAATGGCAAGTGGAAGGTATGTATTGACTACACAGACTTAAACAAGGCATGTCCGGAGGATTTTTACCCCTTGCCACATATTGATCAATTGATAAATGCAACTTCGGGGTTCGCAATGCAAAGTTTTATGGACGCCTTTTCAGGATATCATCAGATATCGATGTATAAGAAGGATATCCAAAAACAGCTTTCATCACCCATCGGGCGATTTAGGCGTATAAGAATATGACATTCGGGCTGCTTAATGCTAGTGCGACGTATCAACGGATAATGAACTACATTTTCAGAAGGCAATTAGGGAGAAGTATGGAAGTCTACGTAGATGATATGATCGTAAAAAGCTCTTTTGTTCGAGGCCACTTGGATAATTTGGAAGACTGTTTTCAAACCATTAGAGAACATAATATCCGACTAAATCCTACCAAATGTACCTCCCACCTCGGGTCAGGGAAGTTTTTGGGGTATATGGTAAGCAAAAGGAGAATTGAAGTGAATCTTGAAAAGATCAAAGCTATCATAGATATGAAGTCGCCGAAGTCGTTTAGAGATGTATAGAGGTTAACGGGTCAGATTGCAGCGCTTTGGAGGTTCATGTTGAAATCGGTGGAAAGATGCCTACCCTTTTTAGATATTCTAAAGGGTCCAAAGAACGAGAAGATTTTTCAATGGAATTCAGAATGTGAGGATGCGTTCCAAAGGGTCAAAAAATACTTATCCTCTGCGCTATTGTTGATGAAGTCGATCCCTTCGGAAATTTTGTACCTGTATTTGGCCCCAGCTCGTTAGCGGTCGGGGCGGTTTTGATTCGGGTGGAAAGCAGTTCCCCATTTACTATGTTAGTCATACACTTAGAGACGCAGAAAAGAGATATCCAAAACTGGAGAAGTTTGCCTGTGCGTTGATTATTGCTAGCAGGAAGCTTCGGCATTATTTTCAGGGTCGGTTGATAGTGGTGTAGGGCTGTCAATGGGTCCTTATCGAATCGGATCAGGGGTGATCCGAATCCGAACCGCCAAGGAATTATCAGATTCGGATCGGATCTGATAATGATCCGATAATCCGATTGAGCCAAGTAACATGCACACATTCAAGCAATAAAACTCGAATAAAATATTCAAGGCTTCAAGCGACCAATAACAAGCAATAAAACTCCATCCGATTACATTTTTATACTAGAGGTAATGAAGCTAATGAAGGCATTAATCAGAAGTCGTAGTAAACAAGATGTTGTAAACCAAATAGATTGCTAAAAATTGACTAGCAAACACATCAAACAGGTTAGGCTTGCAACATTATATGGATTCTTGTTTGTGCAAGCATGAAAGTCTCGACAGTTGAATGAGTGCCTTCATTGTAGGATCAACCTCTCATCTCTAGGCCTTCACAAGAAAAGAAGAAATGCAGCATCATGGTTCCAAGAAAAGAAGAAATTTGAAAATGATTCCCCAGCAAATTCCAAGCAAACCAACATAAACTGCATATCTACCCAACAAACTTCAGCACCTATAAATAGAAAAAAAATAAAAACAGATTATAAGTATTCCAAGATGAATTAGAGCATGTATGTCATGATATAATCTGGTTAGCATACATGTTTGCAAACAATCTGCAGCTGTTTTTGTTCTTCCTCGAGATTCTACAATATCTATAAATGAAATTTATAAAATTAGTAATGCAATAATTAGAAAGTAAAAATAATTATAAAAAAAAACAAAATGTACATACTAGTGTTTCTTCGTGATTCAATCTAATCACCCGTAGTTACCAAAGCCTCCACAATTTCAGGAAGTAAAGAGGTATGTGACTCATCAATTACTCTACCTCCTATACTAAAAGCAGACTCAGATGCTACAGTAGTGGCTGGAACGGCTAAAACATCACGAGCAATCTTTGCCAAAGTTGGAAGTTTGGCACTAATAACTTGTCACCAAGTCAAAATGTTGAAACTATACTTTCTTAGATACACGGGTTCTTCCAAGTATTGATCCACCTCAGATTTTTGTAAAGCACGAATATTGGATGAACGAGCTTGGTTATACCACTTATCAAAGTCATTCAACTGATCAAACGTGGAAGTAGTAGTGCGTGAAGCGCTACTAGAACTCCCATCATCAGTACCATGGCCAAAAAAATCCATACACAAAGAATCATCACCGCTATACTCATTAAATAAATCAATAAAAGCACTTTGTACCCTCTGCACATAAGTACTAGCAAGATTACCACATATCTTATCATAATAAAATTCCAAAAAATCTATCTTGAACCTTGGGTCAAGTACAACGACAATTGCTAGCACCAAACTACATTTATCCCAATTTTTTTCAAATTTTTCTTTCATTGGGGCAGCCATGAAATAAGACATTCATGCTCACTTCCCTCCAATTCCAACAACATAAGTTGAATTTTACAAACATCAGAGAAAAAAAAATTTGTCGTTGGGAAATTTGTACCACCAAAGTGACGTGTGGCATCATAAAAGCTTTTCAAACAACCATTTATTAAAGTTGCCATATGCCACTCTTCTTAAGAAGGATTGTGCTTATAATTCTTACCAATTTGTTCCAGGCGATTAAAAGCTTCTTGCATTTCTAAAGCAGTTTCAAGCATTAAATAGGTAGAGTTCCACCTATTTTGCGCATCCATAGGTACTTTCTTCTTACACCTTACCTTCACTTGATTGCACGCTGAATCAAATTTTTGTTTTCCATAAGGGAATCTACTCAAATACCTAACCGTATCTCTTATTTTAACAAGAAGACCACCAATCACTTTCAAGCCATCTTGGACAACCAAGTTAAGAATATATGCGCTACACATCACATGAAACATTTCCCCACCCAAAGAAAGCAAAGATTTATCACAAAGCCAACTTCTCAAATGTTTAACCATAACATCATTTGCGGAAGCATTGTCTACCGCCATTGAAAATGTTTTTTTGTCTATATTCCATTCTAAGAGCAAATTAGAAATGAAGTTAAACAATGTTTCACCATCATATGGATATTCAATAGCTTTGTAGTTTAAGATTTTATTTTTTGATTTCCAATCATCGTCAATATAATGCAAGGTCAAACAACAATATGCAATATTTTGGTAGTCTGAAGTCCACAAATCAGTTGTGAGAGTAACCTTAGAAGATAAGTCTTCTAGAAAAGCATAAAGCTTCATCTTCTCAGTCATGTGTAACTCAAGTATATCAGACCTAATTGTGTTTCGACTGATAATCTTAAATTTTGGATTAAGACCATTACAAAATTGCTCAAAGTACTCATGCTCAACCATGTTAAATGGGTAATTATGTTTCACAATCATCACCGCAAGATCCCTCATACTTTTCAGTTGATCAAATTTGTAATTCTCAAGTTTTATAACACCATCGGCAGCCCGTTTTGCTGCATTTAACAATTGTTGGCCTTGGTCTTTATGTTTTACCCTTACACCTAACCAAATATTTTCTTAAATGACTTGTACCCTTAGTACTATCTCTAACAAAACTTTTTTTGCAATGATTACACCTAGTTGTATCTGCACCACTAGCATCTTTTAATTTTGTAAATTCAAGTCATACCGAAGATGTGAGTTTCCTTGCTTTTATTGAATTGTCAATAGCATCATGCTCGTTGTTCACTTCCTCTCTAGTATCATCACCACCACCGGCACTACTGGTATTTTGATTCGGATCAGTAGACATAACTTCACTGCTTCAAATGTACAAAAAATCAATACATTATTAGTAGATTATCCAAACAAGCTCAAAGCTTGAACCACAAAATTTAAGCACAAATCAAACTTTTCCAATTTCCATCACTATCACCTAATTTTAAACATGAATTAATCAATACAATTTTTCCACGCCACGGAGTCTACATTTAGATTAAGAAAATAATCTATCACATAAAACCAACTAAGAAAAATACCATCCAGATTACATTACTTCACCAAATAACAACACAAATAGAACTTGTCAACGAGACATTAACGAGACAAACTTTATAAACCCAATTCAATATTACCCCCAAATAAAATAAATCAGTCAGAACTTCATCAAATCTTCACATCCAATGATCAAACAAAATCTATAAACCCTAGTAAACTTATACCCACAAATAAAAAAAACAGCCAAAACGTCATAAAATCTTCACAAGCAATGATCACACAAAATCTATAAACCCCACCAATAAAAAAAGATCAAAAATCCAAATATAACTCAAAACAAAAATGATCTTGCTTTCCCATTAAGATCAAGATTCAAGAACTTTGTACATGAAAAAACGATTAAACAATCACCTTTACATCTTCAGGCTTCAATATAATATGTGTTGATCTTGAGACGTACGGGCAACGATCTCGCGACTAGGAAATAGGAGGGGAGGACGCAGTGAAAATAGCGACTAAGAGGGAGAGAGGGTTTTGAGCATTAAAATCAACACATATCATATTTTTATCGGATTGGGTTATTATCGAGTCAGATCGATATGTATCCGAATCTGGTCCATTTACTTATCGGGTAATCGGGTTTTAAAAATGTATCCAGATCCATCTAAATGCATCGGGTTTGGATCGGGTTCGGGCCAGAATCCGACCCATTGACAGGCCTATAGTGGTGTACACAGATCAGCCTCTGAAGAAGGTGTTGCACAAACCAGACGTCTCGGGTCGGCTTGCTGCGTGGGCTATGGAGTTGACCCAGTTTCATTTGGAATATCATCCTCGGACAGCGATAAAGGGTCAGGCCTTAGCCGACTTTATGGTGGAATGCTCGTTTTCCGAAGATGATCCAATGGATTAGCCGGAGATAGTGGTTTCAGTTTCTGACATGCAGCCGCTTCAAACGTTTTGGACGCTATATGTGGATGGGTCTTCGACTTCGGATACGAGTGGAGCAGGGGTGATTTTGACAAGTCCGGAGGGATTCAGAGTTTAGCAAGCCATTCGGTTCGGGTTCAGGGCAACCAACAATGAGGTCGAATATGAAGCAATCCTTACAGGGCTGCGGTTGGCAAGAAGTTTAGAGGTTCAGAGGCTGGTTATTTTTAGTGATTCTCAATTGGTTATTAAGCAAATATCAAGGGAATTTGAAGCTCGGGGGGCGAGAATGTCCAAGTATCTAGCAGAAGTTAAGGATCGGCTCTATTATTTCAGCTCGTTTACTTTCCAAGGGGTAGGTTGGTCCAGTAATACGATTGTTGATGCATTGTCCAAGTTAGCTGCTTTGGATACGGGTACTTGTAGTGGATCAGTCTATTTAGAAGTTTTGGAGTCTCCAAGCATTCAAGTGTCAGAGGTATTGGTCGTGGAACGTTCAAATTGGTGGATGGCCCCATATATAAGTTACTTGGCTGATGGTGTGTTACCTTCGGATCATTTATTGGCAAAGAAAATAAAGTATAGGAGCACGAATTTTGTGTTGATCGATAGGGATTTGTATAGGTGTGCGTACTCTTCACCTTTACTGAAGTGTTTGGTCTCATCCGAAGCGGAGTACGTACTTCGGGAAGTTCATGAAGCGATCTGTGGCGATTATATGGGGGCTAAGTCACTGGCATACAAGGTACTTCGACAAGGATATTACTGGTCTACGGTTTTCAAAGAAGCTAAGGAGTATGTTTAGAAGTGTTCCAAGTGTCAGTTAAACAGCTCGGTTCCTCATCACCCGCCTGAAGAACTCTTTTATATTCTATCCCCGATTCCATTTGCAGTATGGGGGGTTGATATTCTGGGACCATTGCCGAAGGCGAAGGGTCAGGTCAGCTTTATGATAGTGGCGATTGACTATATGACTAAGTGGGTCGAGGCCAAACCTCTTCGGACAATCACGGAGCAAGAGTGTCTCAAATTTCTCTAAGAGTTTGTGGTGTTTCGTTTTGAGATTCTTATGGTCGTGGCATCGGATAACGGACGACAGTTTGTAGGTTCGAAGTTTGAAAAATTCCTTAAATATTTGGGGATCCAGCACATAAAGACTTCGATTGCTCATCCACAGTCTAACGGTCAGGTTGAAGTCACTAATCGCACGTTGCTCAGTATTAAAAGAAGGCTAGACGAAGCCAGGGGAAGGTGACCCGAAGAGTTACTCAGCGTTTTATGGGCATATCGGACTACTCCTAGGACCACGGTCGGTGATTCGCCGTTTAAATTGGCTTATGGTACCGATGATCTCGTTCCAGTCGAGATCGGGTCTCCTTCGCAAAGGGTCAGTTAGTATAAGGAGTTGTATAACGATGAAGGCCTGCGACTTAACCTTGATTTGTTAGATGAGGTTCGGGAGTCGACTTTGGTAAGGTTAGTGGTTTATTAGCAAAAAATAGCCAGACATTACAATAAGGGGTGAAAGTACGGAGATTCAAAGTTGGTGATATTGTACTTCAGGAGGCTGAAGCATCTACCCCTCAGAATTTAGGTAAGCTTATGTCAAATTGGGAAGGGATTTACCAGCTTCGAGCGATGGATGGTTCAGAAATAAAGAATACATGGCATGCTGGGAGACTTAGGCGATACTACCAATAAGTGATGGATCATTCTTATATAATTTCAGTTATTTCATTAATAAAATAAAGTAGTTTGTTCTGGGAAAAGAGATTTTTCATTTGGGATTTGTACATAAGAAAGGTTATCACAAAAATGTAAAGCAAAAAGTACAATGTTCACTGTTGAGGTGGAGGATCATCTTCTGTGTCGCGTTTATCATCCGAAGAGTCTAGAATGGAAGGATCTAATCCGGTTGCGAACATTTTAGCTTTGTCTTTCTGCCGGGAATTCAAATATCTGCCGTCGTACTACTTTAAGACCTCTTCGGTCAGTTCAGGGGATCGGCGATATTCGGAGATTATCTCCCGTTTGACGTCTTCGGTTAATAGTGGCCCTTGTGCTTTTAAATTAGTGTGTTCCTTTAGCAGGTCAACCAATTAAAAATGGACAGCCCGAAGCCGATTCTGAAGGCTCGTAATTAATTTCTCCATCACGCCCATTTTATTTTTCTCTTCGGTTCGTTCGGCCAAAAGTTGTTCTCTTTTTCGGTTACTTCATAAAGTTGCCACTTTGTTTTCTTCAGTTTTTTTTCCAGCTCTTCGCAGCGGTACATGGTGTTGGCATGGAAGCTTTGTTCTTTCTCTAAACCTGACTTTATGGCCTCTATTCGGTGTTGAAATTCGCCGATTTCGGCTTTCAATTCTTCTTCTTTGTTTTTCATCTTTTTCAGATGACGATGGGTTCGGACGATGACGGCACTAGACTGCACTTTAAAATTGATTAATTTGGTGTACGTTGTGTGTAGAAAATGGACAGAGTCTGGGGGCAGTTTTACTTACTCGACCTATGTTCATGGAGTTGGCGTAGACCAGCTTTTCGGTTGTGATGTCAACGAATCTGTCGTCTTTAAGAAGGTTGAAGTATTGAAAGAGTTTCATTGAATAGTCTTTGGGCCATAGGGACATAATGGCTCGAAGTTCCCAAATTTCTCGTACTTCAGTTGTAAGGGAGGGCAATTCGGTCAAGGGGGTGTTGGTTGATTGTTGTGGTGGTTGGGAATCGGGGAGTGATTCAGTATGAGGCTTTTTGGGAGGAGGGGCGGATGAGGATTCGACCCGCTCCTTTCTCTTCTGTAAAGGGGCTTCAGGGTCGACGGGTTCTGGAGTTCGGCTGCGTCGAGTTGGATGATGTTAAGTTCGGTAGGTTGATTAGGGTCGGCGATCAGGTGTTGAGGTGATTTTTTGTTATGCGCCTTGACTAGCCTTCGTTTCTTTTTGAAGAATGCGTTTTTTTCAGCTGGCGTCATTTTGAGTGGACTCTTTTAGGTAAAGCCAGGGTTAGGGATGATGGCAGAAGGATTGACGTCGGGTATTGAAGGTGGAGATGGTGGTATGGTAGTGATCGGGTCTGCCAGAAGAGGAGCTTTAGACGGTTGATTGGTGTGGGGGGGCGCTTCCTCAGTCGGCTCAGGAATGTCTTCGGGATATTTCGTCAGGGATGATGTTTGGCCAATATCTTTGGTTGACTTCAACTTGATAAGAGAAACTGCAAACAGTGGAGGGTTAGGAAGGGATTGTAATAATTTGATATGTTAAGTTAATGAGTCGGATTTGGCTTACGCTTATGGTTGTATAGCCATGTTTGATTGATCAGGAGGTCCATGTTCCACTCTTCTTCGGGCATTTTAGCTATGAATTGGATTAACTCTTCGGCTCGGCTTCGGGGAAATTTTTCCAGAACGACGTTGGCCCTGGAGGCTTCGACCCAGTCGGGGATTTTGGGAATTTCAGGTCTTTTGAGGTAGAACCAGTGGGAGTGCTAGCCTTTGTTGCTGGTTGGAGTCTTCATCAATGAGCGTTTTTGAGCTGCTTTATTCGGTTGCTTATTAATTTGACGGAACTCTGTCTCTCTAGATCGGCCTAGGGTGAACAAGGTGAAAAAAAGGTCCATGAAGGGGACCACACCGCATTCTTGGCAGAAGGCGATGAAGCAAATCAGGTAAATGAAGGAGTTCAGGACCAATTAGGCGAATCCGACCCCGACGAAGCTAAGGAAGGTAAGGATGAGTAGGTGAAGTGAGAATCGGACCTCGTACTTTAGGGCATACAATGAAATGGCAGTCCAGCCGTCGGATCGCTGGTATATTCTCTTGTCCAGGTTTGGGGAACGGAGCTCATGAGTGAGGGGAATGAGGTATTGATGGCGGATATCAGTAAGACTTTGTTCAGTGATGGAGGATTTAGTATTGATATGGGTATATGCCTTTTCAGATAAGTATTCTTGTTACATTTTTAGGGTATTTCTTTCAGCCTCAGTTCTGATGGGTGA
This sequence comes from Aralia elata, assembly GCA_034770075.1. Classification (NCBI taxonomy): domain Eukaryota; kingdom Viridiplantae; phylum Streptophyta; class Magnoliopsida; order Apiales; family Araliaceae; genus Aralia; species Aralia elata. The sequence goes on from CM068387.1 coordinate 3,544,532, forward strand.
TGGGGTGGCAGATGAGGATGCGCTAGGAGGTGTATTGATGGCGGTGGGGGAAAGCGAAGGGTTGGTGTTTATAGGGGTGGGAGCGATTTCGGAGGGGATTATGATTGGGGTTTGTGTGGAGGTAGGGTTAAGGTCTGCTGTAGTTGAAGCAGGGGAATTATGAACGGGGATAGTGGAGTCTGCCATTGTTGATCGGTGGGTATTTTTCGTCGAAGAAAACAACAGTTGTAGGAAGGTTGGAGAGGAAGGGAGGGAATGCACAGTTTGAGATGGAGTGTGGGGTTATGACAGTTGATTTTGGGGAGAGGGGTTTTTTTGAGTTAATTGACTTTTGGGTTCCGCGCGGTTTCTTAAAAGCAGCGTGATAAATGGGTTGTGTGATAGTGGTGGGGCCTGGTGGTATGAGTTGGCTAGTTTACCGAAGATTTGGGCCTTGGGTTTTCAGGTTTCAATTATTGGGCTTTTAATGATTGGACTCTTCCATTAAATGTTCCATTTAAGTGTAAGACTAGGAGGCAATATTGGGTTGTGTTCAAAATGGGCCCAAAGAATAGGGTAGGCCACAGTCCACGTGAAAGTATGTTCACATGTAGGGATTTATTTTTGGGTAGTGTGCGAACTTTAAGGAATCTAAGATTCCTAACTGTAGTTAAATTCTAGTTCCTAAGGAAAGAATCAAAACTATATCTGACTTCCCTTCTTTAAGGAGTTTAATTTCCATTCAATCATAGGTAATTACCATGATTAGGATTCCTATTATAGTTGGGGGATATGGCGATGTAGGGGGGAGATCATCTATAAATACGAGACTAGACCCTAAATTTACAGGTAATGACTTTTTGTTCACTAAAGTGCTAAGCCTCTATTGTTAATACCCTGAACAGCATGTACTTATTCTCACATCGGAGTTATCCCCCAGTGGCCAAAATCGCCAGGCTCTTGAGTGTGGTTTCGTTCTTGTGCAGGATTTGGTGCGTATTTTTGTGGTTGGACGCGCAGTGAAATTTTGACGTTAACATACATGACTAACCTTAATGTGTAAAAGATAAAAAAGTGAGAAATGGTACTTTCATTTTTGGAGAGGGAGAGCACATCATTTACTTATGCAATATCTACATATTTGCTAAACCCAAAAATAAATATTTTAGAAAAGATTAGAATTCCCGCTCCGACAAGCATATTGATCTTATTATCAGTGAAGTAAAAGGTGTACTTAATAATTATGAAAGAAAACTGATATTTTCACATGTTAAAATGATATATTCACATGAATCTCTCTTACATGAAGGTGAAACTCACTCAATATTCATGTGAAAATACCAATTTTTATGTGGAAATATCAAAATAAGGCAAACATACTTTCAGTATTTTGGGTCATCTAATCAGCTTTACTATTTTTGGTCATCTAAGGGGTTGTTTGATAAAACTGAATGAAATAATTCTGAATGTTTAAACAATTTGAATGAGCTGAATACTGAATGAAAAAATTATTTGATAATTGATAAGTCCGAAACATCTGAAGAACAGTCTTTTATTTTTTTACCCCTCTAAGCTATGTTGAACAAGTATATAATTTTGTTTGGACGTATTAAAAAAAATTAAATACAATATTCATTGTACAACACATAAAAATAAATAATTCAAACAAACTATCAAATAAAGTATTGAATAATTCAAACAATTTTAACTCAAGTTAATAACTAATATAATAATAATAATTTATATATTAATTAACTAATATAATAATAAAATAGCAACTAATTAATAACTCATAATAATTATTAACTAATATTTAAAAATTAATATTATGTTCAGAAAAGAAAAAATAAAAATAAGTAAACTAGCGAGTAATTAAAATAACAATTTTAAAAAATATAGTTAATTTTTTTGAAAGTTAATTATTATTTTAAATTTTGAAAATTAAAATTATCATTATCATTATGTATGTAATGAAATTAAAAAAGGTCAATATATTATTAGATCATTAAAAGAAATCAAAAAAACGTCAATACACCACATTCTCACAAACCAACGAGTCTCTTCTCACAAATCAACAATGGTATCTATCTATACAAAAGTAAGGACAACACATTCTCACCAACCAACGAGTACTTAATTCCATTATCCAAACTTGAGATCAGATCCGACACCGAAAATCTCTGTCGTGACTCGTTTTTCACGCGGAAATTTGGATGTCTTTTACAAAAACTCAGTGAGTTTCAAACTCAGATTGATAGAGTTTGTTGGCTAAAAGTTGAAATTTCTATGAAATTTGGGGGTGATTTGGTTTTAATCTTATACCAAATTTGCTTTAATTTTTAAGATTATACATAAATATAGGCCGATCTAAAGAAGCAGATTTGGGTTTTTTTTGAAATTGAGAGAAGGCGGGCGTGAGTGAAGGAGGAAGACAGATGGAGAATATTAAATGTAATTTTTTATGTTGTCTGAGGGTATTTAAGTAAAAGTTTATTCAACTTTTCAACTTACCGGTCCAGCCTCAACCAGTATAGCAAAACTAAAACACATAATCTTTTCCGATTATTCATTATTTCTGCTATTCCAAATAGATATCTTTTTTTATTGTTGTGATTTGTGACTACGAGGGTTTTATCCAGTCGCACAATAAATAGCTTAAAAAAGAGAAAAAGATAATACAAATATTATTCTAACTTTCCCCTTCTCATTCGGGAAAGGTTTTGCATCATTATAGGAGGGGAAAAGAGAAAGAGAACAGTTCCCATGACATGGTAATTAATTGTATATTGGTATGAACATTTCAAAATATAGTATAATTCTGTTCCAAAATATCAAATTTGGTGATCCAAAACTTTTTTTCTTCTATTTTACCTAAACTTCGCTTCACTAGCATGCTTACAATTTTGTTTTGTGATTTACAAAATGAGGAATATCTTTTTATATAACCCTTAGGTCATACAATCAAAGGTTAAGATCCAATCTAATAGAAGACTAGAATCTACTATCTAGAATCACCGTATAAATTATCTGATATTTACAAATATAATAAACTTGAACAATTAGAACTTTGACCCAATTTTAGATGTCTTGTTCTTTTTAGCTCTCCTTCCTTTGGCTCTCTCATTGTACATTTTTTTTTATCAAAATCAAGTTCATCTCTTCTTGCTTTAATTTTCAATAAGACTATGCAATGAATATTTGAATACTTTTTAAAAAGGAGTAAATCTAGAACAATATATTAGAAATCCTAATATGTAAAGAAGATTACGTAGCTAGTTGAGCGTCTTGTGCGTATTAAGTGATGACATAACATAATCTCGATGAAATGCGTTTGTTGTAACACTAAGCTTAAAAAAACTCATTTTTATTATATATCTACTTGTTTGAACTATATCATTTTAGAAACTGATACCAACTAGCATACCACGTTCTAGATTTATTTCGTATCAACTGAGCTATTCAAAAAAACCTACCCCATATCATACTTTGTATTAATAAAAGTAACGTTTTTATTCGCGATTTTATTACACGTATTATATCGAACCACAATTTAAATAATATTAATAATCAAAGTCACATGCATGTTTGAAATCAAGCTAGTGTCCGATACATCCCATCCCCAAGAAAGTCGTGGATGCATGCTAAAGACAATACCCCTATTTGTGAGTTGAGTTTAATTAAATTTTTTTTGGGAGGGTGGGGGGTGATGAAGAACTTTCCTTTCCCGTCTTTTTTGGTCCCTTCCCTTCCCTTCTTAACAAAGCTCACAAACATAGGAACTTCAATAGTGGATGTTTTCACGGCAAGATGTGGAAGTTAACGTAAAGGTTTGGAATTTTCAGTGTTGGATTTATTGATGCTGGAATTGTAGTGTTCAACCAACTTGTCTAGAGAGTCCATGTTTGGATCCAGCTGGGAGTTATAACATGGTTGTCCAATTTTTCCTTTGTTCTAAACCATCTCAAATTTCAACCACCCCATTTTATCAGCTTTCAGCTTGTCAAAATATTTATAAGTTCAAATATGATGACAATGGTAATACGCATAATTTGTTGAAAAAGTAGTTTTATATTTTCTAAAAAACTCAATTTATGACGTGGCAACTTTAATTGAACTAAAGTGAAAAAATTAATAGTTTAATCATTTAATTGAAAAAATTAAAAGATCGGTTACCAAAGTGAAAAATGGTCACTAGTTCAAGATAGTAATTTATATTTAAGCCAAATTTTTAATTACACGTAGTATTTATATTTAACCCTTTCTTAAATAATCCTTGTCCAAAATGAGAAAATCCTATTTGATTTGGACTTTTTCTTATGCATATTAGGATCTGCTTAGGACACCCTTAAACATAAGTTTGTTTCAATAGTTATTCAAATAACAAGTTTTAGTTTTAATTAATACCGAAGAAAATCTCGTCTAAACAAATTTGTGTAAGGAAGCAATGACCAACTTATAAACGGATAATTGACTTTTTGGTCACTGTACTATGGTCCGATTTTCATTGTAGTTACCGAAACTTTTTTTGTTACAATCGCATAACTATACTCTAAAATAATTACCAAATGGTCATTACTTAGGATTTCCGTCCAAAAAACAGACAGAAATGCTAAGTGTGCATATAACGTTTGTTTTTTGTTGCTTATGTGTCATGGGCATTGACATGTGTCTTAGGTTGTGCGCCAGTCATTTATGAGCAAGGAATCAAGCATTGTGTAGCATTAATTTCTCCATAATAATATTTTAAAAATTAATAATAATAATTTTTAAATAATAATAATTTTTTAAATAAATAATTTCAAAATAATAATAATACTACTAATAATAATAATTTCAAAATAATAATAATAAATTAAAAATATTAATAATAATAATTTAAAAATAATAATAATAATAATTTCAAAACAATAATGATAATAATAATAATTTCAAAAATAATAATAATACTTTTTAAATAATAATAATAATAATTTCAAAATAATAATAGTAATAATTTCAAAATAATAATAATAATAATAATTTTTACAAATGTATTTATATAAAATTAATGAATTTATAATATTGTTTTTAATTTTTAAATATTTTAAGTTCACTTTAAAAATATACAATTGTGTGATATTTTGAAATTATTATTATTATTGTTATTATTTAGAAATTATAATTATTATTATTTAAAAATTATTATTATTATTATTTAAAAATTATTATTATTGTTTTTATTATTATTTATTATTATTATTATTAAATTATTATTATTATTTTGAAATTATTATTATTATTTAGTTATGATTTCTCTTTTCGTACATTTTCGGCAGACAATGAGCACGTGCTTGTACACATCAGCAAAAATCAAACGTTATATGCACACACAGTATTTCTGTCTATTTTTTAGACGAAAATCATAAGTAATGACTATTTGGTAATTATTTTAGAATATAGTTGTACGATTATAAAAAAAAAAAATTCGATGACCACGATAAAAATCCAACAATAGTATAGCCAAAAACGTCAATTATCCCACTTATAACTTATAAGTCATTGCCTTCACCGCACAAACCCACCCCAGTCTCGAGAATTATAACAGCAGCGTTTCCTAGATCGGAGATGGGAAGGGGAAGCCGTATTCATGGGGTTGCTTTTACTTTGAGCTCCAACAAGTTACGACCGATTATAGCAGCTAGTGGCGTTAATCACCCACCTGCAGGTAACTCTCTGCTCAATTTCTGCTTATTCAATCCATTTTTCTTAGTCCGTAATAAGTATTATGTTCCATTTCATACATCTACTGCTCCAACATTCACAAACCCTAACTCTAATCCTAAGCCTAGAGGTAGAGATTCTCTGCAGCAATTACTGCAAGTGAAATGCAAATCCGGGTTCGATAATCTCGATGATGCTCTTCTTTTATTCGATCGTATGCTTCAAATGCGACCTCTCCCTTCGGTAAGCAATTTCAATAAACAATTAGCGGCTATCGCAAAAATGAAACACTACTCCGTTGTTGTCTCTCTGTTCAGAGATATTTGTGCTTTAACCAATCCGGCGGTTCGGGTAGATGTAGTTACCATAAATACCGTTATAAACTGTTGTTGTCACTGTAATCGAGTTGATTACGGGTTTTCTCTGTTGGGTTTTATCTTCAAACGTGGTTTGGTGCCAAATGTGTTCACCTACACCACCCTAATAAGGGGGCTTCTTTCATCAAATAAGTTTTTGGAGGCTGAGGAATTGTTCAAGAAGTTGATCAGGACAAAAGAAATTGAACCTAATGCAGTTATGTATAGGATCATTATAAATGGGTTTTGCATAACAGGCAACACTTCCATTGCCATTAGGCTGCTCAGAATAATGGAAAAAGAAAGCTGTGAACCAGATGCTATAGTTTATAGCACCATCATTGATGGTTTGTGTAAGCACAAACTAGTAGATGATGCTTTGGATCTTTTCTCTGAAATGATTGGTAAAGGTATATTGCCAAATGTTTTACAGCTGTAGTTCATTAATTAAGGGCCTATGCAACTTGGGTCAATGGACAGAGACTGAACAAATGCTAAGAGAGATGGCCAGCATGAAAGTCTCTCCAGATATGCATACTTTTACTATACTGGTGGATGCGCTTTGCTAGTAAGGTAAGGTAAATGAAGCAGAGCATGTGGTCGAAGAAAATGATTCAAAGGGGTGAGAATCCTAATGTAGTCACCTACAATGTGCTTATGGATGGGTATTGTTTGCGAGGCGAAATGGATGGAGCATTGTTCTACTAGTCAAACTTAGAATTGAGGGCTCTTTTGGGGGGTTTGTTACTCAGTACAAGAATCCATTTTGCTGAACTTGATATAAATTAAGATTATGCTAAGTATTGATTATGGGTGGTTGTTTTCTCATTCTGATCTTGTTGCTAAATAAACGAACAAATAATCATTTATTTTCAATTACTTGTATTATATAAGTTTCTAATTTCCATTAATTTCAGCTATATCTTTCTTATAGAGCACAAGTTCTAATGGATGTTGAAAATAAAGAACTGATATTGTCACATGTGTTTTTGATATTTCTACATGGTCTTCTCTTACATGAGAATAAAATGGGTCACACCTTCATGTGAGAGGGGGTCATATGAAAATATCAAAAATACATGTGAAACAAGTTCAGGTTGAGTACAAGTAGAGATGTGTAAAGTGACCCTATTAGGCATGAGCTCCTCTCCCTCTGGCATTTGATCCTTCATCAACTGTATGCCACACATCAGCACAACTATTTCAGATACAAAGAGTTAAAAGAGTATTAGCCAGGATTTATTAAAGAGAAACAAATGTTATGTAGCGCAACAATGAAATTATATAAAGATTTATCGCAGTATTTTCACCCTATTAAAACATAAATTCAAAATAAGCAATTTCTTTTTATATAAGTTCTCCAGTGTCTGCGCAAAGGACTTTCTACTCATCAGTAGATCTTCAAGTTTCTAGCAGACTGGTTATTGCCACAATTCTACCGATTATACCCCCACATCATAAATGAAAACATCTAGTCCTCTAGAATTTCTGGCGGAGAACTTTGAAAAGGAAAACTGTGAAAAGGAATTGGGGAAAAATTACTGGTGCTGCGATTTGGAACCCTAGCTCGACGAATTGGGGCAACTTGTTGATCGGCAACTTGTTGTGAAAAGGAATTGGGATCAGCAACTTGCTGTGAAAAGGAATTAGGGAAGAAAAGCACCATAACAGAACTCCCTGCTGCGATTTATGCGATTTGGAATTGTAACCCTAGTTCGCGATTGACTGCAAATCTTTGTGACATATTTCTGTAAACCAAATCGTTGTTGGGTGACAACCAAATCGCTCTGACCTCCGTCTTCTGTCATAATATCCCAGGTTCATGCCAAATCCATTATGTGAAATAGCTAGTTCATTTAAATTGATTAATGCCTATAATATCCCAGGTTTTAACTGTTTTGTTAATTTGACACTCCATGATGTTGTGATGGTTTTGAGAGAAATTGATGCTATGTGCAGTATTTTTTAGAATTGCTCCCTGCTCTTAAAAATAGTATTAACATGATTTGAGTGTACTTTTCTATACATTGATTATGCATGAAATTAATTTGAGTAAGGGTGCTTGTGGGTGTTTTTTTTTGCAGCAGAGTACAGTTTTATTTATTGGAAAGGTTGGGAACTTATTAATACATGATGCACAACTTTATTAGGTAGGTAAATTGTATGATTAAAATAAATTATGGTGTAGTCCTTCTTATTTGTAAAGTATAATGTGCTGTTGAAGTTGAATTCACATTGCTTTTTAACTCCTGGTGTGATGGTTGGTATAGGGCAAAAAATGCATCTGTGACTGCCATTTTTCTAGCTTCATGTTAGCTTTATCTTAGTTGAGCAAGAATGTCTCCTTTCTGGTAGCAGTTGTATAAAAAATGACAGACTAAAAAGTCTCAAAAAGAAATATTGTACAAGGTCCTTTTGTGATATTTATACTATAATTTTAGTTTACTGGATATAGTCTCAAACTAAGGGGGTGTTTGATAAAAACTGAATGAAAAGTTCTGAATGGCTAAGCAATCTGAATGAGCTGAATGACTGAATACTGAATGAAAATAGTTGTTTGATAATTGACATGTCTGAAACATCTGAATGACATAATTTTATTATTTTACCCCTCTGAAAAAAATCAAAGTTGTTGTAAATTTAATAATTTATTTAATATTACTTAATATAATAGTTAATATTTTTTTTTAATTTTAAAATTTTTAAAATTTATTTTTACTTCATTCAGCTGCTCATTCAGCCAAAAAAATCTGACTTAGTTATTCAGCTCAATCATCTGACCGATTCAGCCATTCAGACGATTTTTATCCAAAACAAACGCACTTAATGGCCGACCGATTCAGCCATTCAGATGTATTCAGTCCTAAACAAACAGTCCCTAAATGTTGTTTAATTGTACGATGTTTTTGCAATCTCCAGGTATTTGGTTGCTTTGGGCAATATTTCTGTTTGCATTTTGAAGCTTGGGATGCCTATAATCTACATAGCATTCTTGCGTTAGGGGTGATGGAAAGAACTATAGTTATAGCTAGCATCGAGGTTGGATGGAAAAGGATGAAGCTGACTTGGCAAGCGGTGCCTAGAAGAACAAGGGACAGCCATTATAAAGTTAGTGACAGTTTTGATGGTCTAATTATTAATTCAAAGCAACATGACACTCTTCTTCTCCGGGGTTTAATGGCAGGATTTGGAAAGATCAGTAATTTGATTGATCAGTTGACCACCCTTTAGATCAAAATCAGATTAGTGTGTTCAGCAGTGCAAGGAGTTCCTAGTGTTCTGTTCATGTATTTTTCTTTTGGGATATTTGGCGGCACTCTCTTTGCTCGTCTATGCATCAAATACATTATAGCGTACATGTATTGAATTTGTTATATAATGCCAGTCAGTCCCTTACTTTAATCAGAAACTGCAGGATCATGAATCTTTTCCTTGTGTGAATTACATTCCTTTTTCTTGTGTGATTTGGTGTGATTTGGAAAGTCAGCAGCTAATTCTAGCGGACAGATTAATGATTTGCCTTGTTTCCCTTTTCCTTGTGTCATGTGTGATTTGGCCTTGTTCTTGCTTCCTTCTAACATTACATCCGCTAGAATTTCTAGCGGATAGACCAAATTTTTTCCCTGCAATGTCTCATTGATGGGTTGATACGAGATGGGTTGATGGGGGAGCATAATTGTCCATTGAAAATTATAATCCCATCCGCTAGTAATTCTAGCGGATGGAGAAGGTTGTTTTTTAATCCTAGCCGTTAATCATTGTAATGGAAGGTAGAGATGGTATTTGCCACTTTTTAATTCATAGCAAATAAATACTATGGATCATTGCCTATATACACACACACACATATATATATATATATATATATATACACATACACACACACACTAATATTGCAAATAACCTCATTGATAATTAGAAGAGAATGATACTGATTGGGGAAGCTAAGAATTTTTTTTTTATGCAAGAACTGAGATAATTCATTTTGGATTGTTTGTGTATTATACTAAAAGGAACCTTGGATTTCTCGGATTTGGTAGCTATTGGATATCCTCATGATTGATTTTTTAAGTTTCTTTTTTGCTCTACGATATTTGTTGCAATGTCTATTTTGTGGTTTCCAAATTAGTTGAGATGTCAAGTTACTTTGGCTTGCGATCTTGATTTGCAAGTTTGATTCAATTTGGATTCTGCAAAATTTTGCCATGTATCAGATATAATAGGAAAGTAAAGAAGGTTTTAGCTCGGTCACATTAGGGGGTAGTTGGTCAATTGCTTGTAAGCGTGTAACTAACTCTAGCTGTGGCAGTTTGGTCGTTAGAGTATATAACAACCTTGTGTAACAAATTTTGATTTCTGTGTTTCCTCCCTTCAATTCTATTTTTCTCTTTCTATTTCCTTTCTTCTGGATATTTACCTCCATGTTCTTTTCTATTTCCTTTCTTCTGGATATTTTTACCTCCATTACAGTGGGATTAGAGCATTTTCGATCCCAGCCAGGGTAGAGATGATCAAAATTCTCTTGTTCTTCTCAATCATGATTCTGTGTTGGATGCAATTTCTCATTTTTGTGGTAATGATAATCGGTGATAGTATCTTTTAAGACTATTAAGTTTGAATTTCCTAAATTCAAGTAGCGAAAACCCTAGGGCTTGGGTCAGGAAATATAATAAGTTGTCATTTCATACAGTTCATGATAATCAGAAACTTTACCTAGCTACAATGCGTCTAGAAGGGGACGCACAGCATTGGTATTCTGGGTTTATTGAGAGGTGGTTGTGGATGAAAATTTTGCAAGATTTGCCCCTGAAACAAACATGAATTCTATTGGGGAATTAAAGAAACTGCAGCAAGTAGGTACAGTTGATGAATATACAAAAAATTTGAAGAATTAAGGGGTTGACCTTTGATCAAGAACCCTAGATTAGATGAAGGGTTTTTCATTGATTGTTTCTTGGGGCCAGGATTGGAAGAGGAAATCCAGTTGGGAATTCAAGAATTACAACTTACCATTCTCGAGGATACAATTAGATTAGCAAGAGTAGAGGAGTCTAAACGGGTTAAATACTTTTTTGGTCACTAAACCAACTGTTTTGTTAGAATAAGCGAGTTCAGTGAGTTAAATGGTAAAAAAATTAGTTCAATGATTTAAATGTAAATAGGACTCCAGTTTAATGAGTATGTATTTAACTCGAGGCTAAACTGGAGGCTTGGTTGAAAATATGTAAGTTGATGACAAGAACATAAATACAATTGTTTCCATCGGGTTTTAGTGGGAATAAATTTATTGAGGTCAAAGAAGCTGTAACGGGACGAATTAATTGAGTCGTGATTCTGGGGACAGAATCCTTTTAAGGGGGGAAAGATGTGACAAACGAGAATTTTGTAACTTAATTTAAATATTTATTGATTGAATAAATATTTTTCGGTGATTTGATTGTTGAATTAATTGATTAATTGATGAAATTATGGTAGATTAATTTAATTATGTGTGTTACATTAATTAAATTAATGTGGAGAATTTTTATATTTAAAGTATGTGTTTAATTGAATTTATTTGATTAAATACATTATTTAAACAAGTATAATATTATTTCTAATTAATTTAATTATTAATTAAAAATTTAATAATTTGTCATTATTAATAAAGGAAAATTTTATTTATGTGATTATGTGATTTAATGTAGAATTATTCTATTTTATTTAATTGATTTAAATGAAATTATTTAATTGATTAATATGTGACATTAAACTATATAATAAGTAGTTTATTAAAATAAACTAAAGGGGAGCTTATAAGGACAACCAAACAGAGCCTAAGTGAGGGTTGTGGTCAGTTAACCATTATGGGGTTAACTGACAACCATGTACGCCAGTATTATTATTATCAATTTGTTTTTTTATGCATTGTGCTTAAACCAACTTAGAGTTAACACAGAGAGAAAAGAGAGAGATTTGAGAGATATCTAAGGCTTAGGCTAATATGTTAATTGAGATATTAAAATGAAAATTTGATGAGAACGAATTCTGAGGTGTTTATAATACTGTAACTAATCATTGTTACTGATTTATAAACCGAATGTATAGGTTGATTAAAGAACGTGAGTCTTAAATTTATAATCTACGCACGAGGCAAGTATCTTATCCTTACTTTTACGTTTACGCAAGTTTTCTACCTTGATCTATTATTTCGTTGAAAGCAAGCTACCTAACACTACCTTGATTTCAATTACGCAAGTTCCTAAATTTCATTATCTTAGAATGCAAGCTTCTTAATGTTATTACTTCTTGAGCAAGTTATTGTTCCTATTCCATTCAATTTCATGGATTCAATGAGACGTTTTAAATTCCCATTTGTAATGCTTCTGTTATATAGAACTTATTCAATCGTACCTTTTGTGAGATTTAGTTTTGATTCTCGAATTACACCTTTTGAACCTGGATTGACTAGTGAACCCTTATTGATTCGACTAGTCCATAGTTGATGAGCGTTGTAAATTCTAGAAACGTCATTGAAGTAAATCCAAACCAAACTTCCTTTAGTGCGGACTCCGATGTCAAACTGAGATGAACAACCCTTATACAAGGGATTTTATTACGTGTTAGCGTTAAGATGTTGTGCACATACATGGTACAAAGGGTTGATCTCCCTGAGTACGAGAAGCAAGGTCCATATAGTTTTACGACTGTTAAAGGTTTAAAGTAGAAATACTTGATAACTTGGGACTTAGTTCGTGGTCTTAAGACCCTCAGATGTTCTTTTGAATCTTGTTTTATATTCTTGACTCAAAAGCTGAATCTTCGATTATTCAATATCCGTTGATTGTTTCGCATGTTATTATTATTGTTGTTGTTGTACTTGCTGGGCAATCATTGTTCACCCTTGCATAATAACATTGCAGCTAAAGTTGAAATAGTTGATGAATCATCCACTAGTAAGGGCAAAGGAAATGCAAACAAGTGATGAAAACTTGTTTTATTTGTTTAAACAATGTTTATGTAATAGACTTGATTTCGTTTTCCGCATTGATGTTATGTTAAGGTTAGATGACCTGAGATTTGTTTATTAATGATGTTGTAACCTTTAATGGGAGATTCCTATTTTAATTAATAGTATTTTCATTATGATTGTATGGGCAGTTAGATGTGATGTGATGTATATGGATAGTGAACACCAAATTCTAACGAAACGAAGTACCCGAATTTGGGGGTGTCACAGAAGCAGTTTCTCAAGAATGATTGGGGTCGACTCTAGAGACTACTAATCCTGTGATGGTGAGTGGCAGATGGTTTTATTGATCAAAAGTGCAAATAGCTTGAATCGTACGCAATCAGTTGTTTTCCACTGAGATGAGAATACTACCTCTCGGCAGTGTTCTAAAAATCCCCCGTCTAGTTTTGATTAATTTCCGCCCTAGGCGTTAGGCCTCCCCCTAGCGCCTCGCCTAGGCGCTAGGCTCCCCTGGCGCCTCGCCTAGGCCCAATGCGGCAAAAAAATCCCTCCAGAAAATTAGGCGGGGCCTAGGCGAAGAGGTTTTTTTTTATATTTTAATAACTACCCAAACCAGATCTTGATATATTTATTTTTCAAATGATTTATCATATTCATAGTGCAGGTTGTAGCATATCAAATCACAACAAGGAGTGAACAAGATCAAGTCAAAATGGATAATTTTACTATAATTGTAATTTTTTGTACTTGTATCAACTTCAAATTATATAAATGATGATACATTTGTAATATTTAGTTTAATTCAATATAATTCTTAAATTTATGTTTAGTTTCTTAAATTTTAATATTGAATTGAATTCTTGAAATTTTATATTTTATTATTTAATATCAATCTTGTTTATCAATAAAACTAATACTTTAAAAATATGTTTGAACTTTGAACAATTGCATGTTTGTATTTGAACTTTGACATTAGTAATATGGATATGTGTTTGAACTTTAAACAAAGGTCTTTATTATCTTTATTATAGATTGTTTTGCTTTATATTATTGTTTTGTTTGGATAAATGTAAAATTATTGGCTTAAAATAAAAAATCCCGTCTAGACTCCCTAAGCGCCCCCCCCCCCCCCCCCCCCCCGGAGGGCCTCCCAGCTAGCACCTTTTAGAGCATTGCCTCTGGGAGGGGTTGATGCAGCTTTAGGGGTTCACTGGCTATTATGCTCAACAACCTCGAATCAACTAAAAGTTTACATGCTCTTTGCATCTATCGGATAGATCGTTAAGCAAAGTGTCAAAAGTACATTGTTCCACTACCTTGTAGGAAAAATAATTTGCACCTATATATATATATATATATATATATATATATATATATATATATTTATTTATTTATTTATTTATTTAGAGATAGAGAGGGAGAGACCGTAACGAATAAAATCCTGGAAAGCTCATATATAATACACAGAAAGTAACTAAATCTTTATTCAGATCCAACATTTATTCATAAAGTTGGGTTTAAGCATGGAAAGAAATATAAGGATCTATTCACACGGTGATGTTGTTTTCACATGTGCTGCCTTCCATGTCCTGCATGCAGCTGGACAGTCCTGCTTGCGACAACCTGGAGTACACCCGGTTGTTCTGGCAAAAAAAATGTTATTTGGATCAGTAAATCTGAGAAAATGTTATTTGGATCAGTAAATGAGAAGCATAACCACCTATCTAGAAATTTTCTGATTATAGATATAATCTTTACATAACACCTACCAAGAATAATATAATATACTCATACATAACAGGACCTGTCATACAGACTTAACATCTACCGAGAATAGTATACTGATACATAACAGGACCAATCATACAGAATAAATAATATTTGATTAGAATATGGATAAAAGGAAACAGAACAGAGTAGATAACACCCTTAAGAGGAATGTATCAAGTCACCAAAAGCCTTTTGTTACTACTTACCATGCTTAAAACAGAAAATATATGCAACTACTGCTCCAGTATTAAAACATATCACAAATTCAATGAGGGATCTTCGGAACAACATCTAATGAAATAAATGATGCCGTGTTATGCAAAAAAAAAAAATTGAGGAAGGGCTTTGTAAAAAAGGTACAAATAGGAGGTAGAGTTTTGTATTTCAGTCAAATAACTATGTTATCAAGGGAACTCCAAACTTTCTCAAAAAATTAGGAGCTTCTTGTTATTCGCCCAGGTAATTTGAGATGGCTGTCTATGAGATTGTGTAGGTAAATTAAATTAGAAGGGACTGAAAATTTTAAATGAAGACATGATCAATTTGAGGGTTTCATGTAAATAGGGTTTCAAAAAGCTCAAATAATGCGAAATTTTGTCACGGGACAGGGCAAAGACTGATGCCCATAAGATAAACAAGTATAAATCATACTATTAGTATTTTTTTTTAAGATCTGAAAGGGGCGGCAAGATATAGACACTTTAAGAGCAATTAGCTTCTTAAAGAAGTGAAATACTAAAATGAAGAGGAAGAAGATTACGCAAATAAAAAGCCCTCAAAATTACCCAGAACCATAACTTAATTAAAGTATAGAGGGTAGAACCCACATATGTGGCAAAAAGTACACATGTGATTGCCATTTTTAAATTGTTAAAAAAAACATTTTATATAATTTTAATGACAATTTTTAAAATTAAAAAAATAAAAAACTAATTCATGTACATCACAAGTGTCCTACAAAATTTGATTGCGTTTTCATGTTTTGAGATCATTTTGCACAATTGCACCTATTAATTTTAGTTCCACTCTGTAAAATTACCTTAACAGAGTTATCTGATAATGAAGTTATTTCAGGTTAGTACTTCCTGAAAACTAAACACAAAGACTATTTGATTGGTTGAATCCGAACTGGAATTGGTAGTCTAGTTGAATCTCTGAATTGGGGAAAAGCAAAAAGAAAAGGAAAAAAAAAAAAAGTTTATCCAAATTTCTTCATTTCCCAATACATGGAAATAAATAATTTATTTTTTTTCGAAAAAAAGGTTCAAAGAGGCTATACAAACATACCCCTTAAAAGAAATATATTCTAGCTATAATTACAAAAGTCAATTGAATAAAACTATTGAGGTAAAAGGAGGAGAAAAGTCCCTTACCTGAGATTCGAGAGACCTGATCAGAAGTTAATTTGGCTGAGAACCCACTTGCAGCATTCTTGTAGCTATAAATTAATGCCTCTTTTGCAGCATCCTCACTATCAAAATTGAGAATTTCAAAAACCCAGAATACAAAATTATACATAATAAGAAACCCACAATTCATATGATAAAAACTATACATATATATATGTACATACGGAGAGATATAGAGAGAAAAAGAAACCTGCCAAGGACGGAAGCTAGGGTTCTGATGTGATAGGCTTCAGGTTCTTCGTCCTGAGGCTTCTCAGTATAAACAATGTGAACTGCAGCAGCTGAAGATGATTGGGTAGGAGTTGATTCTGCCATTGATATGGATGCGATCGAGGAAAGGGAAATTATGAAGAAGAAAAGCGATAAGGTTCGTCTACTCATTTCGGGTTTCTTCCGAATTTATAAACGCCTTTTTGGGATATTAAACGCGTTTGATTGAGTAGTACCTTTATCCTTAAGGACGAAGTTTGGTATATAAGTATATTAGATATCCCAAGAATAAACAATTTTAATTTTTGGATAAAAGACAAAAGTGGGGACCTTTTGAAAAAGCATTACGGTGTAAACAATGTTCACACGAACATCTGTTATGAATTTATAACGAAATAGTCTAAATAAATATATAATTATATATATAATATTAATTTTGAAAAAATTATATATATAAAATTATATATATTTATATAATTGGGTCGAGTGCAGAGTGAGAAGGTATATCTCATATTTGACTCTAACCTTATAAAATTTAAAAAATAAGATTCTATTAGGGTTGAGATTGGACGGATCCCGTCAGTTCAGGTGAAATTGTCAGGCTTAATTACTTTCATATTTTTTATTGAGATAACCTCTTCGTTAGTCTTTAAATTACGATTGTTTTTTTATGTTAGCTTTCCTAAATATTTCTTTTCGTCTATTTCATTCTCAAATTTATGATTTTTGTAAAAGTCCTGCTAATACTTATTTACATAATTGACAATCAAGTAGTCAATATAAAACATTCGCAATATGTATCATTATCATTTCTGTAATCTCAATCTAATTTTTAAAAAACAAAGCAATTAAAAGGGACTAAACATGAAAAATAACTGTAGATTGAAAACTAAATCCAAAAAAAAATTATAATTCGGGGGACTAAATGTGAAAGGTTATTATATTTTGGTAGACTAATATTAAATATATATATATATATATATATATATATATATAGTTTAAGAATAAAATACACCTAAATTAATTAAAAAATTAAACATAAAAAAACTATAGTTTAGTTTTTTTTTTTGGTACACAGGAAGGCAAAAAATCCAAAACCAAGCACAAAGTTTAGGGATCGAGAAACCTGTTACATCTTTATTAAGAAGCTCACCCAGCCACTAGGGAGGTTTACGTAGAATTTGTATTATCAACTGCCCTTTTAGCCAAGAAGTCTGCTCATGCTCATTGTTTCTCTCCCCCCAAAAATGCATGGATTCGCATTCTCAATCCTTAATTAACAGCTCACAAATTCTCCAAAAGAGAGAAAAGTTTGGGTCATCATTGAAAGCTGATTTAATCAAATTCAATGGCCACTTGGGAGTCGGATTCCAACTCCAACCTTGCAATATACTCTATTCCAAGCCAATTCCAATCTTTCATCCACTGATCATGATATTATCGATCTACCTCATTTTTTTAGAAGTCTCCACATACTCCACTCAAGTATGCATTGTTTGCCTTTCAATTTCATAGTGTGTGTGTGATGATCAGTGATTCGTGCATCCATTTTACGGTAGCCTTTGATGATTGTAAAGTAGGCAGATGGAGATGAGTGGAAATAGAGCGACGAATTTCAAAAATTCGAGGGGCGTTTTGTTGTGAAAAACGTACGGTCGTGAGCATTATTTATCCAAAGAATACTGTGAGCGATGGTTGGAACAGTGGAGTGCTGTATAAGAACAAACTGACCATGCTGTTGTATCTTGTCCAAGAAGGATGCTCGGAGGATTTAAAATCCGATTGTACCATCCACAAATCCGAGTTTGTTCTTTGCTTTTAGAGCCATGGAGATGGCAAGATGCCAAGTTGGATAATTGTCACCCGTGAGAAGTTGGGTAACAAGATCATGACCGGGTTGATCGGACGGGTGTAAAAAAATAAAAAGGGGATGAATGATCAATTATAGGATTAATAGTGGTGGTAAGAGGCTGAGAGAAGCTGCAGCAGCCATGGTGGGAGAGAAAAAAACAATCAATATTGGGAAGTAGGTGATGTTGGAAATCTAGCAGAATTAACAAGAGCAACAGAACGTTAAAATTGGAACAACTTATCTGAAAATAGAAATGTGAAACCGAGGCGTAGCAAAGCTACTGTCCTAAAAAGTGATTTCGCCCCCACTGGTAATAACCTCAGGTACAGATCGGCTCCCGACGTTCACCCTCTAGGATTCAACGGTAGAACCTCCGATTGTGTGTACTCACAGAAAGAGGCTTTGGACTTATCTTTGTGGATTGTCCGACCGACTCAAAGAATAAGAACGAAGTATATTGAGGAGAAGTATTGCAGTCAGATATGAATGTATATCAGTACTACTAAGCATCAAGAATTGCTCCGAATTTATAGGATAACTGAGATCTCAGATCTCAGATCTGGAACACATAAAACGTGAGAAAGCATAGAAGAGGTTTAGGTAACAAAAACGTGTATGGAGCTTTAAGTATTTTAGCAAAAACAATGGATTACTTGGGCGCACCCGCGAGGCCAAATTGTCCGGATTTGCATCCCCCCCCCTGCGCGGGTGTAATGCGCGCCCACACGCATTAAGATTTTCTAGCCGGAAGTCCAAGATCCAAGCTTGGCCCAACCCAAATCCTTAGTCAACCTCATGTGCGCGAGCCCATCCCTTTTTCCTCAATCATGTTACTAAGCCCAACACTAGGATATACTAATATACTCAAGAATAGTTTCCAAAGTGAGCAATGTGGGACTTTGGTAAACATTAGAATTTGAAGCATAACTAACAATCCCCCACATGATTCAAATTTATTAAAGGAAAAATTAAAGGAAGTAAGAAGGGTAATGGATTTCAGATACATCACGTCGATACCTCGTGGGTTTGAATCGACACTTAGTGGAACAAGCTCATGATTGTAGATTATAGGTGAATTAAAATCTTGAACCCATTATCTGTGATACAAACAGTTGAACTTGCACACATACCCAAAAAATCCGAATCCACACAAGTCCGCGGTTGGGCGCGTTCTAGGCCATGCGCCATATCCCAGATTTTCATAAAGGCTCTAGAGAGTTTGCCATAGGCTCTCATAGAAAGCGGCCTACACTTCCACCTTTATATAGGTGAACCCATCAAGTGTAAACTGACATACACCACCCTTTAGGGCTATGAGTTTCATTAAGAATCTAAATGATTCATCCTATCACAATTTGTCAGTAAGCACCACATGCACACAAGGATAAATAATTGCAGTGCTATAATTAAGTAATTCCATGACTTGTTGTTACCCATTGAACCCAATTCATGGGATCTCCAATCACATGGGTTGGGTTTCCATCACGCATTACTTACTCAAGACGTTGGCAATAGTCTCATCCCTCTAGATGCTTCTTGGACAATTTTTTTAATCAATCCCTTTGTAAGCGGATCCGCTAGGTTCTTTTCAGACCTCACAAATTCCTTGAAAATAACACCGTTACTGATCAGTCCTCGTACAATATTATGTCTCAAACGAATATACCTTTGTTTCCCATTATACACTTGGTTCATTGCTCGGCCGATGGCAGCTTGAGAATCACAATGCAGAGATATAGAAAGAATTGGTTTAGACCACAATGGTATGTCTGTCAATAAATTCCTCAGCCACTCTGCTTCTGTACCTGCCAATTCTAATGCAATAAATTCAGATTTCATAGTAGATCTAGCAGTACAAGTTTGTTTAGCAGATCTCCAAGAGACAGCTCATCCACCTAAAGTAAACACATATCCACTGGTGGAGTTTGTTTCATCATTATCAGATACCCAATTAGCATCACAATATCCTTCTAAAACATTAGGATGACCAGTAAAATGTATACCTACATTAACTGTTCCTTTTAAATATCTCATTAGACGTGACAATGCATTCCAATGATCTTGTGAAGGATTATGAGTATATCTGCTAAGTCTACTGATGGCATATGCAATATCAGGTCGAGTACAGTTCATTAGGTACATTACACTACCAATGATTCTAGCATATTCAGTTTGTGCAATACCAATCCCTTTATTTTTCTTTAAATGTATACTAGAGTCATAAGGTGTTCCTAATGGCTCTTCATTAAAGAAATTAAACTTCTTAAGAATATTTTCCACATAGTGAGATTGATATAAGACCAAACCATCTGCATGTCTATTAATTTTCATGCCAAGAATCAAATCCGCTTCTCCCAAATCTTTCATGTCAAATTTAGAAGATAAAAAGGTTTTGTGGTTTTCACGACTTTCTCATCAATACCAAATATTAGCAAGTCATCCACATATAAGCAAATAATCACACCACAGTTTCCATTGAATCTACTATACACACAAGTATCAGATTCATTTGTCACAAAGTCATTAGACAAGAGAGTTTTATTGAATTTATCATTCCATTGTTTTGGTGCTTGTTTTAAACTATACAATGATTTCACAAGTCGACACACTTTTTGTTCTTCTCCTGGAACAACAAATCCTTCTGGTTGACACATATATATTTCTTCATTTAACTCACCATTCAAGAAAGCAGTTTTAACATCCATTTGGTAGATTATCAAATTATGAATAGATGCCAAAGCAATTAAAATTCTTATGGTTTCAATTTTAGTCACTGGTGAGTAAGTGTCAAAGTAATCAAACCATTCTTTTTGAGTATACCCTTTAGCCATAAGTCTAGCCTTGAATTTATCAATAGACCCATCAGCTTTTAACTTCTTTTTAAACACCCATTTACTACCAATAGGTTTACTCCCTCTAGGCAAATTAACTAGTTCCCATGTGTGGTTAGACATAATGGATACTAGTTCACTATTAATAGCATCTTTCCAAAAAGTTGCATCAATTGATTTCATTGCTTCTCCATACGTTTTAAGGTCATCTTCAGTTATAAAAGCAGTTATAAAATCTGGGCCAAAAGTTTTCTCAAAACATTGCCTTTTATTTCTAGTAGAAGCAGGTACAAGTTCTTTATCTGTCCTTTTAAGAAATTCATTTGAAGATGGACTGCCCACGTCTCTTATTATCATTGGAAAAATATTTTCAAAGAATTCTACATCCTTAGTTTCCAAAATAGAATTATTCTGATAATTATTAGTCGCATCTTTAATAACCAAAAATCTGTATGCAACACTATTAGAAGCATATCCAATAAAAATGCAATCCATTGTTTTAGGCCCAATTTTATTTCTTCTAAAATCTGGTATAGCTACTTTAGCTAGACACCCCCACACTTTAAGATACCCCAAGTTAGGAGCATGATTCTTCCATAAATGATATGGTGTAGAATCTATCTTTTTATGTGGAACTCTATTTAGAATATGATTTGCAAAAAGACAAGCTTCACCCCACATATTATATGGTAAACCAGAACTAATTAACATGGCATTCATCATATCTTTGAGAGTTCTATTTTTCCTTTCAGCGACTCCATTCGACTGTGGAGAATAAGGTGGAGAATAAGGTGGAGAAGTTTCATGTATAATACCATTTAATTCACAAAATTTTTTGAGACTTCCTAATTCATATTCTCCTCCACGATCGGATCTAACTCTTTTAATCTTTCTATCTAACTGATTTTCAACCTCTGCTTTGTATTTAATAAACATTTCTTCCGCTTCATCTTTAGAGGCAAGGAGATAAATTTGAGTATATCTAGAATAATCATCCACAAAAGAAATATAGTATTTCTTGCCACCTCTACTTGTAGTATTTTTAAAATCAGCTAAATCACTGTGAATTAACTCAAGAAGTTCAGTATGTCTTTCAACACTTTTAAAAGGTTTCTTAGCATGTTTTGCTTCCACACAAATTTCACATTTATTAAACTCAGTATTTGCAAAATTAGGAATAAGCTCAAGTTGTTTCAACTTTTTAATAGATGCCACATTCAAATGTCCTAATCTAGCATGCCACATATCCAAAGATTCAACAATATAAGCAAAAGAAGCATTCTTATTATTCAATTCAGCAGAAGCATCAAGAACAAATAAACCCCCATTACAAAAACCTTTTCCCACAAAATCTCCATTACGGGTAAGTACAAGTTTATCAGATTCAAACACAAGTTTAATCCCATCTTTGTTCAACAATGAACCAGACACAAGGTTTCTACGAATATCAGGCACATGAAGCACATTTTGCAAAGTGATAGTTTTTCCCGAAGTTAACTTAAGTAAAACTTTCCCTTTTCCTGCAACTTTGGTGGTTCGAGAATCCCCCATAAAGACATTTTCCCCATTAGTCACAGTTTCGTAATTAATGATTACGTCTCTGTTTGCGCAAATGTGTCTAGTGGCGCCGGTATCAACTACCCATTCCGTGAGGTTGTCAACTAGGTTTACTTCCGAGACAACAGCAACAATGATATCATCGGTTTCAGCTAGGTTCGCTCGGGGCTTAGGCTGAAAGTTATTATTATTATCTTGCCCCTTGCGAAAGTGACATTTCATAGCAATATGTCCAGGCTTGCCACACACGAAACAAGGACCTTTGGTGAAAGGTTTCTGAATTTGATTGGGATTTTTGAACCTATTGTCCTTACCCCGAGTTGAATTCTGATTTTTCCCTTTGTGGTTTTTGGACAGTTTTTGATTTGGATAATTATGGGTCTTCCATTGTGGCCTTTCTTCAACGAGATTGGCCTTGGCAGAATGATGAGCAACTATGTCTCCTCTATCTTTTGCCCTGTTTTGTTCTTCAATATGTATGTGTGCAACTAGTTCCTGTATAGTAAAATCTTTAGTGTTATGCTTAAAGTTCATCTTATAATCTTTCCATGAGGGTGGTAATTTTTCAATAAGTGCAACAGCTTGAAAGGTCTCGCACATTTTCATTCCTTCCCCAATAACCTCCCCCACAATAGTTTGATACGTATGAACTTGCTCTATTACGAATTTTCCATCTTGCATCTTAAAATTTAGAAATTTTCCAGCAACATATTTCTTAAGTCCAGAGTTTTCTACCGCATACTTAGATTTTAAGGCCTCCCAAATTTTCTTAGCACTTTCATACGAATAATAGATTTCAAACAACGTATTAGACAAGTAGTGCAACATATATCTACGACATGTACGATTATCCTTAACATAATCCCTTGTTACAGAATTATCACCATACGTTTTTTCAAGAGTTTCAAGAACATCATTAACAGGAGTAGTAGGAACTTCCACAATAGGATCCACATATAGCACATATTCCAGATTCATAGTTTCCAAATAAAACAGCATATCTTTAGACCATCTCTTAAAATTTGTAGCATCAAATCGTTCAATTTTAGCAAAGTCTAAAGCAGATTTCATCTTGTTAATATATAGAATCACTTTTTAGATTGTTGGAAATCTAGCAGAATTAACAAGAGCAACAGAACGTTAAAATTGGAACAACTTATCTGGAAATAGAAATGTGAAACCGAGGCGTAGCAAAGCCACTGTCCTAAAAAGTGATTCCGCCCCCACTGGTAATAACCTCAGGTACATATGGGCTCCCGGCGTTCACCCTCCAGGATTGCACCCCCCCACCCCACCCCCCACCCACACGCATTAAGGTTTTATGGCCGAAAGTCCAAGATCCAAGCTTGGCCCAACCCAAATCCTTAGCCAACCTCATGTGAGCGAGCCCATCCCTTTTTCCTCAATCATGTTACTAAGCCCAACACTAGGATATACTAATACACTCAAGAATAGTTTCCAAAGTAAGCAATGTGGGACTTTGGTAAACATTAGAATTTGAAGCATAACTAACAGGTGGATGAGAGAAGGCCCAGGGTTGGATTGATACCATGTTGAAACTAAGAATATGTGGAAAACATGGTTACGATGTCACTGAAACTGATACTTCCGGTATTTTCATATTTTCTCTCAATGAATAGTGAGTAGGTCTCACGTACTTCAATAATAACTTTAGATCATCGGACTAATTTAGCTTTCTATATATGCTCACTCGTCGCGGGTCTCCAACACAATGCTTGTTGATCTGTGGCCTACAGCTGATGAAGGATATAGTACCGAAAGTATTTGAGCTGATCCCATGCAGGAATGTGCAGAGCATTGCAGGAGTTTCTCAAACACAAACCCCGGAAAATGATTCTAAAGCAGTACAAAGGACACTGATGAAAGCACATTCAAAGAAACGCCGCCTTAATAAACAAGAATAATCAGTGGAATAAGTAAGCAAGCATAAACCTTTTGAGCCTATGACACTTGTCGATTGAATTAAAATGTGCATAGTTTATTTCCCTTTTTGTTCACTGGCTTCTGTGGAGCTGAATTAGGCCGACTTTTGATTTAAATGGGTGGTATAGATCTCGATAGACAAAAATATACTTTACCCTATTCAAGTTGACAGGTTTTGCTAAACTTAAAAAAACTGCAATTAGAAAACTAAACTATTAAAAACATGATCCTCTCTATAAAGTGAGTCCACTTTCATGTGATACGAGACTGCGTGAAAATATCAAAAATACATATAAAAATAATAAACTTACTTCAAAAAAGTTGTCAAAAATATCTACTTTGATTCTGGTTCACTGCTGTCTAATTTCAATATATATAACTAGATTTAGAGAAGGATCATAACGGTCTCGCCAACTTAAGGTTGTTTAATAAGAAAAACATAATCATTACATAAGGAAATACACATAATTAAGAAGGATCTAACTCCATAATATCAAGTTAAACAAAAATGCTCTCTTTAAATGAGCTCAACCTTCAAATACACATTCAAGCAGCCAAAAGGAGCCATAGAGGATCAAGAATACACAATGGAGAGTTGCTAGGAGACCTCCAACATCAGTAATCTGCCTATCTATATATAGACATCTAATAATAACCCTAGTACAAAAGTAATTTTAAAGCCAAACTCCTAAATAATATGGACCATCCTAAGACATTCCACTAATTTATAAACTCGAGTTTGCGCTTGCATTCCTTAATCATGGCAGAGCCTTCACCAATTTCAGGAGATCCTTCGAAAAAAGAGTGTTTTTGTATAACTAGGCCACGGTTTCTTGAATATGTCTTTATCGGTATTGCCATGGGTATTGTGGACAATGCAGCTTGAGAACAAGTTGCAACAGGTTCTGGTTGAGAACAAATTGTAACTGGTTCAGGTTGAGTACAAGCAGAAATGTGTGAATTGACCCTATTAGGAATGAGCTCCTCTCCCTCTGGCACTTGATCCATCATCAACTGTATGCCACAAATCAGTACAATTTTTTCAGATACAAAGAGTTAAAGAGTATGATCCCAGGATTTATAAAATGGTAAATAATTGTTATGTAGCACAACAATCAAATTATATAAAGATTTAACACAGTATTTTCACCCTATGCAAGCCAGAACAAACATAAATTCAAATTACAGGAAAAAAAAATTATATATAAACATAAATTCAAATTACATCCTTTTTTCTGGATAAAAAACTCGCTTAAATTTGGACAAAGGGAGTATTGTTTACCTTCCAATCTTTGAAATCAAACCTGAAGATGAAGGCATTGTACCTAACTTCACCCGAGCTAACTGAACTAGCTGCTGCAGCATTCCTTGGTGCTGCAAAATGAAGCTCCATTTGTTAAACTAAACAAACATACAAACGCCCGTGTACAAAAAGATGAATCAATAGCTTGAATGATAGTTTTGAGGTAGTTTCTTACAAACGATGTGAGAGCCATTCTCGTCCGTAGCAATTTCAACTCGTCCATCTTTCACTAAGAAAGACAAAGCAAATAAGTTCTCCACAGTATGTGCAAAGGACTTTCTATTCAACAGTAGATTTTCAAGCTTGACACTTTTCTTCTTCCTTAAGATCTCAAATATGGTCAACATATTCTTGTCAGTCTCCGTTTTCTCTTCTGTTGTGGTATCAACAAGCTGTTACACAAGGCATTCGAGTTATGGAAAACAATGTGAAGAAAATAACAACAGACCAAATTTTCCTGTGTATATTATATTGGTCTGTCATTAACCTATACTTATTGGAGATTCAATTCCTTGAAAAAGACCAAAGAAATACAAAAATAGAGCGAAGGTGAAGCACTTCTGAATAGCAATCCTACCTCTTCTGGACGAGCACTCCTCCAGTTTGGTTTTGTATACTCTCTACGGACTGCAACCTTACGTTGCTTAAGGTCATTTTTCATGGGTCCAAGCCTTAAAAGTAAAGCAGAAAGTAAGAGCATATAAAACAGAAACACTAAGTAAAGGCACAAGAAAGGCACAGCATATTGCATTATAGCTAATTTCCAGATTAACAGTTGTCGATAAAAACTCACATAGTGCTGCACCCATTGGCACTTTTGAAAATGGGTGAAACAGAAAGCCCAATATCTCTCCAAAGAACCGAATTCTGGGAACTCTCAGAGGTTCCTCTTCTCCCGTGTTGGCCAAAGTGTTTCAAAAGACAAGATACGAATTCGGAAGGGGTAACACCTCCACTGGTGTGCAATTTAACTGAGGCCACCAAGGTGCTAGTAAGACCCAAAAGAGCTTCTGCATCTGCAACCTGTTCCCTTGGCTTCTTGACTAGAAAACAATATTAGGGTAAATAATATCAATCAAAAAGTGATAAATATTAGGCTACTGAAACAAACTAAGACTATTGCTTGGTTGTTACTCAGATTTTAACTTCATAAAAGAGCTTAGTACATGCATCATAAAACTTTTTGCAAATAGCATTTTTTTCATATCAAAGAAAAAGTTAAAACATAACAAGTCAAACTTTACTTTTTGCAAAGAGAATTTGCCTTGTTTCTTCTAACTAGTGTTTTACTTTACTTTTTGAGGATGTGCGCCTCACTTCGATGAGGGACACACCTTGCCTTGTTCCTAGGCTTAGGGAAACCTTTGCACATTGTTGTGCCTTTTGCCTCTTTTTTTTGGTTTGAACGATAAGGTATCCTTAGACCAGCTTACGCGTGACTTTTTGCCTTTAATAACTATACATAATGCATTATCCTCCATTTACATTTCTTTTTCATCTTCATTTTTAACTTTTCTAGATTTAATCCATTTTAGATTTTTAGTAGTAACTTTTTTAAATAAGAGAGTGATTGTTAATTTTTGGATTGCAAGTTGAAATATTTTTATCCTTATAATTATAATATAAATATACACATTAAAATATTAATATATCAACTTCTTAAAATAATGCATTCCATTTCCAAACAGCCCCAAAGTTAGGAATAAATTGATACAAA
This sequence comes from Aralia elata, assembly GCA_034770075.1. Taxonomy (NCBI): domain Eukaryota; kingdom Viridiplantae; phylum Streptophyta; class Magnoliopsida; order Apiales; family Araliaceae; genus Aralia; species Aralia elata. The sequence goes on from CM068387.1 coordinate 3,572,112, forward strand.
TGATGCAATGCAAATATTAAGTTTGCAAGTCAATATCATAGAAAAGTGGAAAATTCTAGCAAATCAAACTACTTGTACATATACCACTTTACATTCACAAAAAATGCCTTGCATCCAATTTAAGATGAAACTCAAAGGCAAAGTACTAGTATCTTTAATTTTAATTCTTTCTTTAATCACACAACAATCCCATTAAACACATACACAGACACCCATCAATTTTGAAACCCCTTTGTATGGCTTATTCATTGTTTATTGATATTCTTTTTCAGTGCAAAAGGAATATTTACACAGACAGACCCCATAACTAGTGAAAGCCTTTCCATATTGGGATACTTTTTTTTTCAGAAAAGGTAAAATTATTTGATTTCAAAGAAAAATCTGCTTCACATTTTACTAGAACATGAAATATATACATTATATACATATATATAGAGAGAGAGAGAGAGAAAGGGAGAGAGAGAGAGAGAGAATACCCTGCAAATGCAAGTCCTCAACTTCTTTGATGATGGAATCAAACTTATTTGAATCAACCCCTGCTATATCATCTCTGTTTTCTACAATCCCATCAATGAAAAACAAATCAGCTAATTAACAAATACTACTACATCCCCATTTTAAAAAAAAATTAAAAAAAACCCAATAACCATAGTATTTGAAAAGAGAGAAATAAAAAGAGATCAGAGGGTTTTACCACTAATGAGATTTTGAATTTTGATATAACCAGAACGAAGAACTCTGCGCTCTTCCGTTTCTTGCTGATTCAACTCGCCCAACTCAGCCCTGTTTGGATTTGTGGACGACATTTCTTCTTCTTCTTTAGAGAGATAAATTGTTTGTGTTTAATTTGCTTGGGACGAAGAGAAAAGTGCAGAGCTTCTTATGGAAGTTTCAAATTCAATTTCTCTCTCTTCAAGAGTTGGGGAATTTTCCCGCGCGGTAAAAAAATAAAGACAAATGTAACTCCCGCGCTATTTTTTTACTACTATTATTATTTTTATTTTTTCTTTGATTATTATTGACTTTTCCTTGGTAAAAATCTTTGATTCGAAAGGAAAATTACTTTTTCCTATAGACCAGGGTAAAAAATATGATTTTTGCATTGATAAGATCCACAGTAGATGTGAATTGTGATATATAAAGTTTAAATTTGATTTGATTCATTGTTACACTAGTTGTCTTAACCGCTTAAAACGGTATTATCTACATTTTATTAAAAGAAATTAATTTATAAAATTAAACATAGCTAACTTTTTACTATTATTATAATTTTTTTATTTTTTCTTTGAGTATTATTGACTTTTCTTTGAAAAATCTTTCATTCGAAAGGAAAGTTACTTTTTCTTATATATCAGGGTAAAAAGTACGATTTTTGAATTGATAATATCCATATTAACTATGAATTCTAATATAGAAGTGTAAATTTGATTTGATTCATTATTACATTAGTTGTTCTAAGAGCCTAAAATGGAACTACCAATATTTTATTAAAACAATTTAGTTAATAAAATTAAGCGTTGCGATTTTTTTTACTATTATTATTTTTTCTTTAAGTGTTATTGACTTTTCCTTGGTAAAAATCTTTTCATTTGAAAGAAAAGTTACTTTTTTCTATAGACCAGGGTAAAAAAGTACATTTTTTGCATTGATAATATCCATAGTAGTTGTGAATTGTGTTATAGAAAGTCTAGGTTTGATTTGATTTATTGTTGCACTAGTTGTTCTAAGAGCTTAAACTGGTACTACCTACATTTTATTAAAAGAATTTAGTTCATAAAATATACAAAGTTTAAGTATATGTTTTTGTTATCAGAGTTAATTTTTACAAGATAAAAAGTATGAGAATGTAGTAATTATTTTTATTGTGAATAAATGTGTCGTCATCATTAAAATAGAGTGGAAAACTACAATATTAATTGGTGATGTTATATTTTTTAAAACAAAATAATTGTCACACCCCCATATTTTTTCCGCTATTAATATCGAACACCCCAAATCTGCTACAGGCCCGAAATGCTACACGCCGCAAGCCCAAAGACCCGCAAGGCAACAATATCAATAGCGCAGCCCAAACAAAATAATTCAACAATAATCTTAAATTAAACCCAACAATAAACATCTTTTCAATCTATTTCAAAGTGAAATACTACCAAATATCAAAAACATAAAATGGAGACGCAGCTCCTCAAAACTAATAGTTTCTATCAAAATTCAACATTAAAGGAAATGACTTTTTAAACACATCTTCAACTATCCAAAATGTATCAAATAAGTGCTCAGCTCTCAACCATGGAACCTGTAAAAATTTGTAAGGGGTGAGCGATAAAGCTCAGCAAGTAGCAATCCTCCCTATCTAGCCGAATCAAGTACAATCTGCAAAAAATACTTTTTCGAAATATCTTTTTGTTCAATAACAATAGTATATATGATTTCAAAACTAAAACAATTCAAAAATGATTTCAATGTATACAATATATCTTTTAATCCACATCCCTAGCGACTAAGGTTACAATAGCCGTGTAACACGGCCCAAAAATTCGATAGTGTCAATGTTCACGCACCCTACTAAGGTATCTATAAAAATGCACGCTCCCCGGAGGGCATCTAAAAGGTGTGCGCCTTAGTAGGTCCTATATTAGCTCCGAAACTAAACGTAAATAATAACGGGTTCTATACATAGTCGGACTGAAGATTTCAAAAACGTTTCACAATCTCATCGATATTCAAAACTATATTATTTCACAATTCAAAAATAAATAATCTCATTTCACAGTTCAAAAATAAATACTTGATCCGAAGTTTGAAATAAAGAACATAACATTTTAATTTAAATAGAAGCCTTACATAAAACATAACAATTTTGAAACGGTACATTTAGGCATCCGAGTAATTATTAAGGCATACATAAAAGTAAACTATAATTTTAAAACACTAAATAGTTCGGAAAGCCACTTACCTCGATATTGCGAAATACGAAAATATTAGCCGAACAAATCCTAAATATAAATTTAGAACAAATAAAAATTATTAGGATAAAATATCCTACATCAAACACATTTTTACCTCATATCTTACACACGCTGACACTTAATATTTATTTATTTCTAATTCAATTTGTATTTAGTTAATATACCTGAAATTATAATAACTTAGATATTATAACTTTAAAATTAAAATAATTATTAGGATACAATACTATATCACACTCATACTCTTTACTCAGATCTTATGCACTTAAATCTTAAATCTTAAATAGATTCGTAGTTAATTATTATACCTGAAATTATAAGAATTTATAAAATTTATGAATTTTAGTGTTGGAAAATATACTTTAGATTCATAATATTAATAACAGTAGCTAGCAACTCTGTCATTAAATAAATATATACAAATACGTGTGGGTGGGTGTAAAACTATAAAAGTACATAGTCATAACATCTTTGTCATGATCAAACTTACTATTTTATATTAATAGCGTAGTAACTTAACATTAACTCTTGATTCACATACTACACATATATATACACACACACACACACACTTAAAGACAGGCTAGTCAATTTATAAATATACAATACACGCCGATAAAATTACAAAATCTGCAAATCCTATTTCGACTGAAATTTCCGCACACTTGTACCAAAATTATATACATATACAGGTATATTTGATATTAATATTTCACTCCATAAATATATATACATATATACGGTTTTAAAATAATAATAAAAACTCATTTGTTTTCACAAAAACTACGTACATAACACCCTTTTCATAATCTTTTTGTTCTTATAATTATTGTTTTAAAATATCTAATCATACATAAGAATCAACTTATAATTGAAAAGTAAGGGTTTAGGTTTACCTTTGAGTTTTCTTCTTTTCTTCTTCTCTGCTCTGCAGTACTCCAAAACCAAATAAATTTTTTGTTTACGTTCTTCCCTCTCTAGTTATTTAAATATATTAAATTCCTTTGCAGAATAGGTTACCAAGTAGAAAAGTTCTTTTAAAATTAAAAGATTGTTATAACTTAAATGACTTATCTTAATCTTTATAGGTTTTAGATATGTATAAATAATTATCAGTTACACTTTTATTATCTAGTTATATTATTATTATTATTATTATTATTATTATTATTATTATTATCTTCTTTTTTTAAACCGGGTATTACATCACCTCTCTTTTGTTAAATATTAACTATTAAATTTATTGAAGTTTAATTAATACTGATAACTATAATGAATGCACTAACTATGATAGGATATTGATAGAATTATGATGCTAAACTTGACAATATTGTGTCACTTTATACATACTAAAATAAATAGAAATATTTTGGGAAAAAGAAAATGAGACTCTGTAATTGAAAAAGAAAATCGCATATGAGAATCTTTTTATAGAATGAAAGGAATGCGATTTTGAATAATAAATAATTGAATGTCAAAATTATTAATAATAAAAGTGAAAGAGTAAATTGCAAATAAACACTTCTGACTGATTCAAAATTACTTGTAGTCATCTATAGTTTAAAAGTGAACTTTTAACTACTTGTGGTTTCATAAATATAGCAAACTAACTCAATTCTATCCAAATTAACCGGGTGTACTCCATTTGCCTAAAAGCAAGTGAGTATAGCTTTAATGTCTATATTCTTCTTTAAAATGTCATTTTTGCCCTCAAAATATTCTATATAAACCTTTGATTTAATTCTTTTTGTTCTTAATCAACTACTTAGAAAAATCACACCAAAATATTTTGAATTTTTTCTCTCTAAAGTAAATGTTATTTATTATTTCCAGAACGACACAAAGAGATCTAGAAAGGGGGTTGAATAGATTTTTTGAATTTTCTTTTTAAAGACGTTACCAAATTAATTAAGCAAATTAATTGATTGATCAAGCACATCGGAATTATTTAAGAAAGACCCTTCAAAGATTATCAGAAAATGCACAGTTCTAAATTTAGTGAGCAAATGTATAAATAAATCACATATATGAAAAACGTAGAATGATAGAATATGGAATGTAGAAATTAAAGAACACAAAAGAATTTTTAAGAGGTTCAAAGCACAAAAGTCTCTTAATCCTCTCTTATACTATGCAAGTAGGGATATTCCACTAAAGAGAGTAATCACCAAAATTACAGCTCTCTAAGAACTTTTACATAAATAATTTACAAAGAATCATTCAACTCACACAGATTTGGGTTACAAAAGATTACTTAGATCTGACTAATCACTAAGAAAAGTTATTTGTTTTGAGGTGTTGCTAAGTTGTTTTAGGGTTCCTCTTCAAATGACTTAGCGACAGAGTGTGTTTATTAGAATCGTAGAGTGAAACTTGTATGAACTCAGAGTTTCAGCATTTGGACTTAATCGATTCGTTGTATTATTTGGTGCTCGAAAATGTTGTCCTTATATAGAGTTATTATGGGGATCTTCTCGCTGGAAAGTTACGTTGCTCCATTCTGGCTTGGACACTTGTTATTTTTCAATTGTTTGACTTCAATTTGCTACCTATTTGGACCACCTTAGGTGTAAGACCCCGAATTTATGAAATAAAAATTTATTATTTTCTTTATGATTATTTTTCTAAATAGTGAAGTGCTTAATTGTTATAAATGATAGTTAAGGGTGTAATATGCAAATTATCTGATAAATAGTATGTCGGGGAATATTCCTTTTGTCGGGGAATATTCTTTCTGTCGGGAAATATTATATTCGGTACCGTACGACGGCGCCGAAATGGCAATATTGTCAACGATAGTGGGCCCCACAACGGGTTAACTGTCGGATATAGAAAGTGATAGAAATTGGCGGCAAAACTTTAACCAATAACTGTTGAAATACCCGGTGATAAAAAGAACAGTAAAACGCGTTATTCCACAGTTAGTACACGGTATTCCACAGTTAGCTCACGATGTTGCACAGTTGTTTTATATTATTGATTCAATAATTGATAAAGTAGCAATTGCATAGTATCTTGATTCAATAATTGTTAATTAGCATCTGCATAATATATTTTACTATTTGTCACGACACTGTAACTTATATCATTTGATAGGATATTTTAGCATTATCGACAATGTCTAGAAATTCTGTCAAGAAAAGGGGTTATTTAATCGCGCGCCATTTTTATGGAAGGCCCCCTCTTTCCTGGGAATAATCTGGTTGTCAGTATTGCGAGTATATGCTATCTGTGATATTAATACATTTAACACAATAATACAGAAAAATGGATTTATTGTGATAATGGAGTTATTTTTTTATGGTTTTATCTTTTGATAATGGAATTATCTTTTGATAATGGATTAATTTTTGAATAAATGGATGGATGATATTAATGGAAGAAAAATGGATGGATGATATTAATGAAAGAAAAAATGGATGGATGATATTAATGGAAGAAAAAATGGATGGATGATATTAATGGAAGAAAAAATGGATGGATGATATTAAAAGAATATGGGGAAAAGACCAAAATGCCCTCACCTTGATTTTCCTATAAATAGGGAGAGTTTGCTTAAGAAATTTTCACACCTTCATTGTTTATACTTCCTCTCTCTCTCTAAATTTCTGAAGTTCTCTTAGTGTGCTAGGCTATTGTGAGTATTTGTGAGAATACTAGTATTATTCGAAATTAGTAAACTTCATAGAAAGTAACATCCAGTTAACGAAGGTAGGGAATATCATTTCTTTCATACTCATATATAATATCATTTGCTTTCATGTTCGTAAGTGATATTATACTCATAAAGGTTGTTATTCATTATGTATTAATTTGTGGGGATAACCTGGTCGTGCGGTATGACGCATGCCTGGTGAATATCCTTTTGTATTCAACCCTTATTATTCTATGGGAATAACCTGTAAGTACGAGTGTCGTACCTGGTGAATACCCTTCTGTATTCATTCCTTATTAATCTGTGGGTATAACCTGTTCGTGCGGATTGACGCATACCTGGTGAATAACCCGTCGTATTCATTACTTATTAATCTGTTGTGGAAATAATCTGTCTACGCGAATTATCGCATGACAGGTGAAAATCCATTGCAGTTTCATATATTCTGTTATACTCATATAACTTATCATTTCTTTTGTACTCTTTAAGGGATATCTTTTTCTTTCACATTTCTCTATTTATGATAAGAAATCCTTATTTGTTTCCAAAACCTTATTTTTAAATGGAGAAAATCCCTGAAAATTAGTAGAATATCCTTAATAGTTTGTGCTTCATCTAATATCTTTTCACTTGAATCTTTCTATACGTTATAGTTGAAGCATGAAATAATTTCTTGAATATCATTCTTGAATTTGACTCCACAATTTAGTTATCGTGTTGGCAATTTGGTCAATCTTTGATACTGATTAAATTATAAAGTTTTTCTTATCCTTAATCTCACTGTATCATTGTCATCATCCTCATCCTCATACTTAAATTGTGGTGATAGTTCTCTTTGGCCCGTAGTGCAAAGATGAACTGGCGTGACATAATTTTGACCAAACTGTGTATTGGTATAATCATGACTTTTGGTGTTACAAACAAAGGCGTATGGTGAAAGTTCTCTTTGGCCGTAGTGCAAAGATGAACTGGCGTTTGGCATGATCATGACCGGTGATGTTACAAATAAATATCTTTGGCACGTAGTGCAAAGAGAGGCTGTTGAATATAAACTGTTGATTTGGATGTTCATAAACAGGAATTGTTGATTGGTGTTACAGGGGATAAAATATTGGTGGTGATCCTTTAATTTATAGAAGATGGTAGATATTATAATCTACTTGACTCTTCTAATGGATTGTTTGTTCCGCTGCAATTGTTATTGTTGAACAATTATAATATCTTTAAATCTCTGATTTATTATTGTTAAAGACTAAAGATAATTTTTATTCTTCATTATCTTAGTCATGATATTTCTTACTGGGCTATTTGAGCTCACCCTTTTCAGTTTTGTCCCATTGTTCTTCTCAGGAAAGGAAAATGTAGCTGGGACTAGCCGGGGAGTGGAGTGATGGTCCGAGTTAGTGGTTGTCCTCATCAAGTTATGACATAGTTTAATAATAATTGTACTGGAGACTTAAAACATGTGTTGCCGTCTTTTTACGGCATTGTAATAATTTGGGTTTGGATACTGTGGTACCATACGGTACGATATTTGTATGGAAGTCACAGTATGTGTGTGGTCGTATTTTGCACGACAAATATTAGTTGTAAATGGGAAAATTCGTATTTGTATTTGTATTTTGTAGAATGTTATTGGCGACTCAAAATGGGTTGTGTGGACCTATTTTGGGGGCGTCACATTAGGTCATTTTCTTAAGTACTGTGAACAATGCAGTAGCAACTACGTGTCCTTTAACTTTGCTAAAATAGTTGTTAGATAGAGACTTTGTCGACTTATCCTTATCACAAAATTATCTGAGGATAACCTGGAAGAGCCAGATGTTAAGGTTGATGAACTTGTCATAACTTGCCACTGACTTGTCAGACGACTGCACTCTGCGATCTGGACTTCCTTAAAATGAAATCGTAGAATGATGATTCTGCTCTACGAATATTGGTGACTCTACAATTTTGACTCTACGATCTGGCGAATTCTACGATCTCTAACTGTCTTCAGTCTACTCTGCGATCCTATAGTGATATTGTCTTTAGCTCTATGATCGTCTTCTAGCCAGGAACAACATAATTATTACAAAGGTTTAACTCTACAATTTGAATCAACGTAATAAATTTGATCCCTAAACTAAGTCATTTTACATAAATTTCTTTCCATAAAAACTTTACAAAATCTATTTGCATACAAATATACTTTAAGGTCGAGTCATCATCAAATCATATAGGACTTACACAAATTGTAGGTCCTAACACTGTTTAATTTTATTTACTCCATCCATTCCAAAATTAAGAATATTATTGATTTTTTAAAATCAAACTAAGACATTTTTAAATTCAAAATTGAATTGAATTCTTTTAATTTTAATTGATATAACGATGAAATTTCTAAACTATTTAACAAATATTACTCATTGTAAGATTTATTTTTTAATAATTTTAAATGAACCATCTTAATTTTGAGTTTAAAAATATCTTAAATTAACTTTTAAAAGTCAATAATGATCATATATTGTAACAGATGCAGTATTATTTTTTATTTGTGTTTGTTAACTTATTAAACAAAAAATTTGATTATTTTTATAAAGATCATCATGTCTTCATCAAACACAGGTTATGAAAGAAATAAAGGAGATTTGTTAACTTTGCTCATCTATGTAATGAAGTTGCCTATATTCTAATTCAAACAAGCTCATCAACCCCGTGTGAAGCACTAACAGCATGGATATGGTTTATTACGATACATGAATAATGGTGTATTATGATAATTAATTAAATGTATGATAAATATTTAATTAAAATTTTGAGAAGATAATGATAGTTATTAAGCTATTAAATATTTATTTAATTAATAAATTGTTGAATTATATATTATTAATTAATAATTTTATGTCTAATTAGAACCATCTTAATATCTATACATATATATGGAGGGTAACAAAGTACTTACACACCATCCATTAACTTTTGTTAACGCTGTTACTAATAGAGTGAGAGTATGATATGTTTTTGAAACTACAAGGGGTCGAAAGTTCACTTTTAAACTATAGGTGGCTATAAGTAACTTTGACTAAACTATAGGTGGTTGTTTGCAATTTACTCAAAGTGAAATGACATGACAAAAATATCTATAAAAAAAACAGAAGCAATTTTTGGCACATCATACTGAATAGTAGGGCTGAGCAAGGAACCAAAATTGGTCCCGAAACCGCACCAAAAACCTACCAAACCATATCAATTGAGCCGCACCAACGGTTCTAATATACGTGGCAGTATTAGAATGGCTAGAAAATCGCATATGCGGTTTTGGGAGGCTCTCGCACCGTACCGCTCTCATATATTATCTATTTTTTAGAAGTTATATAGGCAAAATCCTAATAATATAATAGACAATTTTAATTATGTTATGCACTTTTAAACTTTTTGTTTATGGCTAGAAATATTTCTAATTGAATTGTAATAGTTTGAGCAATATTGAAGCATTCATGATTAACATATTTCAAACCTAAAACTTATTGTTTAATGTTATTTTATTAATGTCACGTATGATTTCTTATACATAAAAAAATGAATTTAATTTATTGAATATTATTGTTAACTATGTCAATTGGTTTTAGAACCGAAACCGAACCAAATAAAACTGCACTGCAAACTTTAAAACCACACTGCACCAATCACAAATGGAGTCATGTGTGATTTTAGAATTATCAAACCGCATCCAAGCGATTTCATGTGCACTTTGAACTTCCAACCGAGCCATGCTCTACGCTAGTGAATAGCTCTGCTAATACTTGTTCATATTGCAGTAGCTGATAATTTTGTACCATATGAAATCAGATTGCTGTCCCATAGAGTCAGCTTCAAGATACCCAAATAGTAGACCATTCAACAATAGAGGGGAGAACTTAAAATTTTCAAAAAAAGAAAAAAAGGAAGAAGAATAAGAAGAGAGAGACAAGTTATATATCACTACCAAAATAATCTTTACAATTTACATGGTTAAAGTATATATCATTCATTACATGAATCTGTACTAGTTTTCCCAACCTTCCAGAAATATGTTAAGATACAAAGGAAAGGAATGCAGACAGCTACAACTACTGCAAGTCTATCAGGCTAGTCATTAAATAAGTCATGACACATTACAAGCAAACAATCGACATTTCGTTAGCTCTAAAAAACCTACTACTGTCACATGCCACCACGAGCCTGCTGATCGGATCCCGTTCTTACTTCTCTAGCCACTTTGGTGCCATCTGAACCTTCGACTATTCTACCGTCTTCGCCAGCCATTTCGTCATAATGTCGTCTCTCCCGTCCCCTTTCTTGGTCCATTGATTGCCCTTGTGAGAATTGATGATCTCGCCTATCTGCTTCAAAGTTGTTCAGAGGGAAAAGACATTGTAGGTATGGCACGCATTACCAGTAGAGAATAAAATCAGAAAGTTGTGAACACCAACCCAATATCGGTTCAAAAAAGAAAGAATTGCAAATACATTCCATTAGGCATCTATGTTACATGGATCAGATGGAGTGTCCGGTTGAACACAATATTTTGAAAAGTATGACACGAGTACTCCTCAAATTTGCCATTTTTTACACTAAAGAAGTGTTTAGTACCCATTACCCTTTCCCAGAGTGTCGCACACAGGTACTTAGGGCAAAGTGAAGAGTCCGTGTAAAATAGTTATGCATTACAGTCGAACATGAATACCTGATTTTGTATGCTCAAAATGAGCGTTAATGATATTATCATTCTAAACAAGCCAAGTCTAACTATTTGGCAACGTTCAAGATATATGGACGATAGGCAAAAAACTAATACCATCTTGTCAATGATGGCAAGCGCATTAAGATATTCTAAAGCTGCGCACTACAAAATATGAGAATGGAGAAAATGTGGGAATCGAAACAAGAACCATTTCAAGCCTTTCCTCCAATTCCACAAGTTAACCAAGTCAAAATTTCACAGTAATTAAAGGTCATAGCAAATATCAAATACGAAAGAAGGGATTATATGATACAACAGAGATGCTCATCTTCGTTTGAATTTTTTTATTATTCTATAGCATGGTTATATTTAGTCAGTTATTACCACTTTCACCATCTGATGCATCTTCTAGTCTTGCAATTGCATCAATGAGTGCTTGTTCATGCTCCTGAATTTTCAAATACATTATTAGCCTTTCTCTAACAAAAAGATCTGGTTCATGATATTTTATGTCAAGTGATGGGCTTGTTCTTACTATAAGTACTTTCTTTGCTTTTTCAATCTCCGTAGGATCAGGATGGCTTGCACTGAAAACTTTCTCCACCTGTTAAAATGGATCAGCGGAGGGAAATATGTAACATCGTTTTTAGTAAGATGCACAAAATTCAAATGGCCGATGTACCTCTTTAACCAATGTGTCGGTGTGAAGAATTTCAATGTCACCCAGTGCCTTCTTTCCGATGCCATTTAGTGATGGAGGGAAATCTCTCTTGGCCTGGGTCCTCGCTATTCCTCTACCTCTTCCACCAGCAAAAGAACCTCCACGGGACATAGAGTTTTTAAAACCACGGCCTGATCCACTACGACCACCTCTACGAGCAATTCCAGGATCCTCACCTTCCCATCGGATGTCTTCAGGCGATATCTATCAATATTGAACGGTAGATATATATGATGAGGAACAATTGACATATAGGCTATTTGCTAAATCAGGCACATGCAGAATAAATGCTATCGACAGAAAAGAATGCAACAATCAACGATCTATTTTTGTCCAACAGCTTTAAAACTTCAATGAATGTAGTCTATTTAGAGAAGAGTTTCAATTTTGAGAACAACTACAAAAGACTAGAATACGAAAACTATAACTTGTTTTGATTACAACATAATTTTTGCACCAGTTTGATTTATTGATGCATCCAATTTCTCATGGGCTCTTTTATTATCTTCCATCGTACTTATATTGCATTAATTTACAGATTTCAGTGCATGAGATTCAAGAAGTTTCTAAGAAAAGCATTTTGGAACCTTTCCCCATGCATCAAAAGAAAGCCCCCCTGAAACACACTATCAGCAATGATCGCATAACATTGCCCTAAAGAAATCAGTTGTTACTGGATTCAAACATAAAGGGAATAATCCAAGGGAGGAACCCCAGTCAAAGGTCAAAGTGTTAATTCCAACACTTCGTGAGGAAAAACAATAAAAGAAGGAAGCACACGCCTAAGTAGAATAAGTAATTTAATGTCACTCCTCCAAACTCTCAAACAGCACTTCAGCATGTGAAAAGCATGTCATGCAAGAAGGTAAATACATATCTAAAAGGTAAATAAAGCAAAATGAAAAAGAAAATAAAATCAAAGCTCACTGAAAAACATGCCAACAAAATAGATAAACAATACAAAGGGCATCCACCTAAAAGATCAAAATGAGAAAATCCATCAAAAGATGTACATGGGCTAGTAGACAAAGATAAGGCATTCCTAAATCAAAAACCCCATATGTTTAGCATTCCTGTACTATCGAATATGTCAAATATTTCTAGAACAACTGAATCATTTACCTCTTTGAGATTGACCCATTCCCATTGTTTCATCAGCTGTATTGATATTCATAAACCAGAGCATGACGACCCTGGAAATGTTTGAAATACCAAATTAAATTTGAGGCCGATCCAACACTTGAATATTGTGTAGTAAACAGTGAGGACATACCTCAACAGGATTATAGTCGGTTATTACAGCCTCATAGAAACTATTGTCTTCAGGCCATCTGGTCCAAACTTTCCTCCCAACTAATGGATCAAAGTTTGCTACTTCAGCAGAGTCATTTACACCAAAGGCACCTCCAGAACCCCGACCAGGAAACAGGACCCCTGCCAGGGAAACCTGTAGAATACTGCATGGACCATGGAGTTCATTGAGAATGGGGAGTACAATATAAGACTTTTAATGGAGAACTAATGAAAACAAAAGGGATATCACTTCATTATCTTGTAAATAAAATAACTGTACTTGAAAAAAAAAATCAGCTTACTGATTTGGGTTTCTTTCCCCTCACTCCTGAGGCAGAGCCTTGTTTCAAAGCCGATGAAGATGGCTGCATTGATGGATGCAGTGCTTGAGATGGTGCTCTAATAGATAAGGAAGCAACAGACTGTGATGTCTTCTGTTTCTTGCGTGATGCTGAAACAGTAGGACTAGGCAAAGCGTCATGAACAGGCCCACTATTGCGCATGCTAGGTTGGCTCCCACTTGCCCTCCACTCCCTGTTGACAATCCATTTATAATGAACAACTGAACAAAGATGAGGTATAACCTCGTGAATCACAGTCTCAGTAAAAAGGACACAAAAAATAAATCATCAGACCTAATCCTCCTGATGATATCATCAGCATTAACCCTGGATAAAAGCTCTCTGTGTTCCTCATCTGATACTCTCAGCTCTTTTCTGAGTTCCGTAATTAAACTTTCTTTCTCCTACAGCATTGCATGACATATTTAAAATCAAATTTCATAAGCGTTGAATATTAGACAATAAGAACTGCATACAGATATCTCATCCAAATTGATCTAGTTATTATTTTTGGTGCTTTGTTTTCAAAGTTATTGGATCCAAAGAAGTTATATCTTTTACGTGCTAAAATTGTGTAGATAAATTCTTTTTTATAAAGTACTACACCATTTGATATACGAATACAGAAAATAAGAAACCATGTACCCAAGTAATGGCATCTGACTGAGCTTTGAATGCTCGAAGAACTGAACTATATGCTTCTTGTTCAATGTGGTGGATCTGGGTCTCCATATCACTCTGAATAGGAGGGAATGGAGCAGTTCCTACAGCTGCAGATCTACCATTAGCAGAAGCTCGGCCAACACTAGCAAATCTATTTTGGTGTGAAGGAGGAAGATCATCATCTGTTCCTGCATTATTCCATTATGCAGAAAATCATAAAATAAAACTAAAATAAAATTAATTTCTTGAATAGTAAGAAATTGTGACTTTTGCAGTGGGAATAAATTCCATGCCGCCAGGTGTCAGTGCATGAACATGTCAAACAGTACTTTGTTAACTAAGAAGTTCAAGGGCTTGCTTATTTAAGTAGTAGTGCCTACACAGATGGAGAGAGGCTCATTGCATTGATTTCTTTATATCCATTAATCCCCTGCCTTAAGTTTTGCTAATGAAATCAAATGTGATAGATGGTGGGAACGACAAAAAATTCCTTAAACTATAGAAGGTAATACTACCCATTCTAATTATAACTATATTGTTCCAAATATGGAAAACATTATTTCAGGGACCGAAGGAGTTATTCATATGCATCTCAAACAATCTAGAGACATGAGACATCATAACTTCGGGCCTTTCCAGAGACAAAATAATTCTTGATCAGGTAATAAAGTGTGTAGAAGACACGGAGGAAGGCTGACATGTTGACTCAGGTGCTTGCAAAAAATTAAGTGCGGCAACTCTTGCAGGTATCAATCAGCCTGAGATTAAAGGAAAGATCCTTATCATAGATCCTAAACAAATTGCAGATATTATTTTGAGAATAAAACAAATATAATTACCACAAATTCAAACCTAATGGCCAGGTTCACTAGAAAATTAATCATTTCAAAATTCAAAGGAAAATCAAGGGCAACATACCCTGAATACTTTCAATTTACAGTCTACTATCACATTATAAAGCTACCTGAAGAATCAGAAGGTATTAAAAATATAGGTCCCAAGTCCTGACATTAAAAAATCTAAATAATTCATCTTCAAAGAGATGGGAGATTTTAATGAAAATTTTATATCAAAAAAGCCATGAATTGATAACAACTTTTTTTCCTAAGTGAATACCATTAATATATAAAATTCATAAAACTAATTTCTGTCATGAAGAAGCAATCTTTCACACCCATACTGCAACATATTAAAGGTCTATGACAGATGCAATGAAAGAGAATAGTTGTGTCTAATGTCAAGAAATAGCGAAGAGTGATTAGATGACACAAAGATAAACATTTTGGCTGAAGTATTCAAACACATGGGAAAAAATCAGGGGGGAAAAACACAGACGTGGATAAGAAAGGAGGATACACAGAGATTACAGTAGCCAAGAAGAAGAAGATAGATGGTAAAAGTCAAACCGAACAAAAGGCTGCTTAAGATAGTAGGGATATTTGGTTTTTACATACAGGAAGATATTTTTATTAGAAGAGAGGATGTGAGAAAGTGGGGTGAAAAGACCTACTAAGAAAATAGAAGTGGATATATACAACAGATAAGGCTCCAATCCTTATGTTACTCTGAAATAGAAATCATCAAAACCTCCCGTAGCAGAAGTCCACAAAGAAGCAAGAAAAAGATGAAATGGCAAGCAAGGACCATGGAAGATATGCACATTCTTTCCTTGCAAACACCGCATAGAACTGTGAATCTCCCACAGCGCCAAAAACTCTTGGCACTCCTACAACCCCCAATGCCCTGGAATTTAATAGGGTGGACTATGGAGATCTTTCAACACCAAAGGACAAATCCAGTCCCACCAACTGGGATATTAACTCTTTATCATAGCAAAAAAGAATCTACATTGAAGAAATAGGGAAATGGATAAGTTCCTCAAGTGTTATGTTGCAACAGCATTAAGGGAAAATGAGGAAAGATATTCACACCAGTTTGACTTTGTTAATAAATTTTTTACTTCTAAAAAAACACAAGAATGAGGTCCATATCAGGTTTTTGTCGGTACTGGTTCTGAGAGTACCAAGCAAAGCCAATGATGAGTAAATTAAGTCGAACTGCTTTATTTACTAGCACTTTCTTTCTAGCTTAGATCAAGTGCCATATGGCATGGCCTTTCTGCCTCTAGGGCCACTGAATTGCCATCAAAAAGTACAACAAAAATAATTGGGAGAATGCAATATCAATACTTGCACATTTGACAAATTAGCAGCAATTCCATAGCTTTGAGTTATATCTTTTCCAACTGTTCTAAAACAAAATCCTTTTTTGTGAAAACAATAAAATGATAATCTTATAAAGTCATACATATGAAGAAAAACCTTTCAGAAGTAAAGAGAAAATGGAAAGATGAAAAGTTTCCTCCACTCAAGTAACAGCAAACCTAGACGCACCAAACAAGTTACTGCATTCTGGTAATTGCCAAAGACAATTCCAAACACACCTGGCAGGACTACCAGCAGAAAGAGAATTTGACAGCCCAAGCGCACTTAAACTTTTATAGTTGCGGTCCCACCTTTTGTCGTGAATTTAACTTCCTCGGTGGCTATCTTGTGAACCAACGACAACAAACATATGAACAAGAATCACACCCTTACGCAACACGTGGTTGTGTTATTACTTACTAACAACCTGCACTACATATGGTAAAACTAATTACAGTTAAAGAAAGTTCTGACAGGCACCTCCTTCAATTCCACTAATAAAGTAGAAATTTATACTTCGATTACGCAATAAACAATAAAACTCAGTTACGCAATTCACCAATCAAAAGACACATCAGGTTATGCACACTTGACACGTCGAGCGAACTGAATTCAGGTTCTTGCATTACGTCATATAAATTTTCTTGTAATAAGTGAATAATTTCAAACACCAGAGAACAATTAGGGATCTTTGGCTTCATCTCTAGATTCGCCTAAAAAAGAGGAATAGGCAAAAAAAGAACCACTACAAATCCATTTTCAAAAAATCAAAAACCTACAACTAGTTTAACTTAGAGCAAAACCTAAACCCTAAAAGTAAAATTTTCCATAAAACCCGACAAAAACCTCAAAAATTCTTTCACTATATCAAACAATAACAAAAGCACTAAACTACCAATTAAGCAAAAATTCATGGCAGGCCCCAAAAACAACCCAGAAGTGATTGTATAAATAGTTTTATAACATAAATAACAAATAGGTACAAAAAGATACGATCTTTAAGAAACTTACCACTGCTATCGGGAAGCTCGTAGTTCATGTTTGTTAATTCATGAAAAATTGCGATTTTGAGCCGATAAAATTGAGACTAATTTCTGCAAACTCGTAACCCAGAGAAAAACAAAATTAGGCTTCCAGTATATTTCCTAAAAATCAAACTAATAAAATAAAGAAGCATACAATTTTCCTCACCTGGGATTTTGTGCTGGGTGTTATTCTTAATTTTGCGGTGGTTCACGGTGGGACGGTGCGGTGGACCGCAGTTCGGTCCGCGGTTGTTTAGCAAGAGAGAGGTGGGACGGAGGGATGAGAGAGAATGAGATATCGATGCGTGAGTTCGATTTGGATGAATTATAAAAACGACGTCAGAGTAACGCAAAAATTAATTCCTAATATTTTTGGTATTAAAACATTTTCCCCACAATTTTCAAATAATTCAATCTGATCCCTTACTTTGATGAGATTAGCAAAGACAACCAAATATCTCTTAACATTTGTCCATATTAAACTTAGGTGGTGTTTGATAAAACTGAGCAATTAAGATCTGAATGGTTAATATATCTTAATAAATTAGATCATCTGAATAAAATAACATCTGAATCTAAAAAACTAATTGATAACTAAAAAGTGTAAAACATCTTAATGACACTATTTTACTATTTTAACCTTTGAGTTATTTAAAAATTTTATTTGAATGATCTTAAAATTTGAAATTGAAGGAGTATAATATTTATTGAGGCTATTTTTGTCCATAAATTTTAAATAAACTATTAAGAGGCAGCTCTTAATAGTTAAAATTTGAGTTTTTGTCTTAACGATTAAGAGACATTAAGAAGCAAAAAAAAATTTATCAAACAATATTTATCTTTGACCGAATCAGAGGCAGGTAAATTAAGAGGCATTCCGACTCAAATAAACACCACCTTAGATATGCTCTTTATATTCTCGGTGCAACTTTGACCGAGTATTTGTAATAAATTAGTTGAATCTTGTCATTGGTGGAGTATACAAGTCAAAGAATAATAATACCCTTTAATTTTGTTGTGTCCCATTTTTACTTGCAAGTTCTCTTAGTCAAATTTTCTATAATCACATTACTCGCATAAGTTATTATCATAAGTAGATTTCTAATTCGACAAATAAGTTTAGAATTTTAAACAAAGTTTCATTTTAAGAGACTACACCAATCATATCTACTTCATTATGATTAAGCACTAGATTACATCTCAAATGGTTGGTGCATATGTTAGTATATTTATTACTTTTTTTGAATTCTCTCCCAATTGTTTAACCAAATATTCTGTTGGTTAGTTCAAATATGGAAGAGGGAAGAGCCATGACAAGTGAACACGAAGAACTGATAAGAAAATGAAGTTTACCATGTCTAGGAGCCCTATTCCCTAGTAGAGCCAATAGTAATACGATGTGGGGGACGAAGTAAGAGAAAAACTAAGAAATGAGTTAATTGAATAGTCTCTATCAGCTAAACCAAATGACTTTTTCGAATCTTTTACTCACTACCTGTCGCACTATGGGCCTAATGGCCTTCAACCACATGAGATTGTTCGACCGTGAAACACAAAATACTCTATTATATAATCAAGCACAATAATTATAAGTTTATCTACAATTTTGACTAATTTATTGTTTGAATACCTTATAAAGGTCATTCACAAACATGTTAAACAAACTTGTAACCTTGAAGTGAACTTTATTTCAGTGTTAGTCACCTGCCATAGTTAGGGTATCTTTTATAGTTCCTATAGTGCAAATATTTAATTGTAACAGTTTTACATATAACTGCATTTAGAAAATAAATAAAGCAAATAATAATATAATGAAAAGCATAATAAGACCAATTGGCGTTAAACTAACTCACCAAGTAGCATCTAATACAATAAATTAATATTATTCAAAAGCAAAAAAAATAAAAAATAAATAAACCAACAAAGTAACAACTATGGCACTAAACCAACAATAACCAAAAAAATAGGAGTAACCCTTTTGGGAATACTACACTTCGTTTATTTATGAAACTTTGAAACATGCATAAATATAAAAGTGAATTTTTGTTTTGTTTATGTTACTCAGTAAATATATTAGTACTAAATCAATAATACCTAAGTATGGTATGTGTTTTTGCACACAAAGACTATATTGTATTCAAGCACATATATTGATTATATGTATATATAGGGAAAAATGTATATACACAACTGTGTAGTATACAGTCGCCTATAACGACGGTTTTTTTGGACTATGGCGATGGTTGGTTCTACCGTCGCCATAGGCACTACTGTGTATATACATATAGTCCATATATAACACACACACTGTATCAATCTATTATAAATTACAAAGATTGAATAATATTTAATGAGAAATTGGGCAATGATATTTGCTTCACTGTGAAATTGGACAATTTACCATGCAAAATTGCACCTCGAGACAATTTATCATGCAAAATTGCACCTCAATATTCTATATACTCTCACAAACCGCTAATGATTATTTCAAACTTGAGGATTTAGATTTGACTTGAAAACTGAGGCTATGTTTGTTTATAAGGATTACACTTGGATAGAACTATTAATCCCAAGTACCTTGTTTGTTTTTAAATTTGAGCTTGGGACTATTAGTCTAGGGATTATAAAATGGCTTAATATGGGGGATTATTTAATACTATGTTTTACCAAGTATTATAATCCCTACTATTTGAGACTAAAAATCTCTAGACAAAATTAACCTTAACCTTTTTCTAAAATGACCATAATATCCTATTATATCCAATAAGCTTATTATCGGTAAACAACTTATTAGTATACAACTTATTATTGATAAATAGCTTATTATTTAAATAGCTTATTGGTAAATAATTTATTGGTAAATAACTTATTATTAGTAAAGAACTTATTGGTAAAACTATAATATATTATTTTGATAATAACCAATATAATAACATATTTTAAAGTATAATATTTTGGTTGTTGCATGCAAGACAGACGCATGAACCAAAAACTATAAAGGCAAAGAAAAGACATATGCAAATTAAAGAATTCAGAACATTGCTAATTATAATGCGGTTCAATTATCCTACATTTTAAGCTATAATATTTTAAAAGTTGGAACGGGCATATCTCTCAACAGCTTATTTTTAAATAAGTTGTTTTAAATAAGCCACGCCAACGAAGATACTCCAACTTATTAAATAAGCTACTTAAATTAAGTTAATTAAATAAGCTATAAACTAAGCTGTTTTAAATAAGCTACTTAAATTAAGCTTATTAAATAAGATATAAATTAAGCTGTTTAAATAAGCTATAAATTAAGCTTATTAAATAAGCTACTTAAACTAAGCTGATTAAATAAGCTATAAATTAAGCTGTTTTAAATAAGCTACTTAAATTAAGCTTATTAAATAAGTTACTTAAATTAAGCTGATTAAATAAGCTCTAAATTAAGCTGGTTTAAATAAGTTACGCCAACGAAGATACTCCAGCTACGTAAATTAATCTGATTAAATAGCCTAAATTCTGGTTGCAATAAATAGTACTCCCTCCGTCCCAAATTAATTGTTCAATTTTGACCATTTTAAGTCAAATTGACTATTTTTAGAACTAATCTTTTTATTATTTTTGCTAAAATATAAGCAAAGAGATTATAACCAAAAGAAAGTATATACAATTTATTACTAACTCCAATTTTTATAATTTTAGAAATATATTTATATATGCTTAATTATTAATTCTAAAAATAGTCAATTTGACTTAAAATGGTCAAAATTGAGCAATTAATTTGGGACGGAGTGATATTTTTTAATAATCATTCTTCATGAGTTCTAAAGCTTAAAATTTTATAAATAGTTACTTACTTCAAAATGGCTTAGAAAGACTGTACAATGGCATAGGCATACTTTTTGCAAAATAGAGAATATTAATAATATTTTCGCACAATAAAATACATGTACATTATGTTGATGTACATGACTGTGATAATAGTTGTTAATTTATGTGCTAATTTATGATAATTTGATTCTCAAATATTTTATATAGGAAGAGACTTGTGAACTTACCAACTTATTTCAACAATATTTAAAAGTTTATAATTAATTGTTTATCATTTTTTGATGTATAAATAATTTTAAATTATAATTTAAAATATATTATTATTGGTAAGGGTATAATAGTCCAAATTATATTTTTTTATCCAATTCTTTAATTAATCTTGAAAAAAACAAACATAACATGAGATTATTTTAAGTTATCCCATGAATAATCCTATAAAAAACAAACATGTGACTAGAACTATTTAATTCTAGGATTAATAGTCTTGGGATTATAATCCCAGGATTATAATTCTTGCAAACAAACATGGCCTAAGGGTTAGTGCGAAACAAATTATTTGATGAAATATTTATTATTTAACTTAAATGCTCATTTATGCCTCTGAACAAAATGACAAGACAAATTTAGAGGGTGCATTTTATAGTCTAAAGTAAAACTTTGAGTGCCTTAAATAATTTGGGCGTAAAAATATTTTTCTTGTGTACACGTTGAGGTGTAAATTGCACTTTAATATAAAATTTGCCTTAGTAAAAACAAAATAAAATCTAAGGATAATAAGAACAAAATCATATATATTAAAACATATTACACAAAAACATCATTGTCCTATTATATTTAAAAGATTTCATTAATGAAGTTTTTAGCATTTTATTAATGGTAGTTTTGATATTTTATTATTTTGTCAATCAAAATTGTCATATTAAGTATATGACACACAAACCTGTGTCCGTATAAAACATATACTAATTTTCTCCTATATATACGTTGCGTATATATATCTATATATAATTATAGTAATTGACAAAATCTTAGCACCACATAAAAAAGGACTTCATTAAAGTTGGAAGATTTTATTTTTGGAATCAAAGTTCTTTTTGTTTTTTGAAACCATTGGGAGTTAAAGTTGAAATCTATATATCTATATAAATATATAATAAGACAAAACTTAATATTTTTGCCTTCGTCTTCGTCTTTGATCTTTAGTATAAGCCTAAAATTTAACTATAAGTAAAACACTTTTTATGCACCCATATAATGTTATGATTAATTTAACTAGAACTAAAACTCTTTTTGCGATCCTACAAACTTTAATATTAACTTATTATTCTGCAACAATTTTATTTTTTATAAGGTTCCTTTAGTTACTTAGTCATATAATAAATTTTAACTTAAAAATCATACTTAGGATTTTAGTTTAAGTTTCTACAAAGCTTTAATCTCTAAATGACTATATATTAAAAATATTATGAGTACATAATAATTAATATCAAAAATTATAGTACATATATATATATATATATATATATATAATATTAATGACTACTTTAGTTATCAATTCTATTATATATAAGAGATCTTTAATTAATTAATGTTACCAAACAATTCTAACTTGTATATTAGTTATTAAAATTTAGTTAGCTAGCTTTTAAAACTAATTATAATGACAACTCATTATTTACAACAATTATATCCCTAAAAAATATAAGAAAAATATTATGAGTAAATAATAATTTATATAAAAAAAATTGTAATGTATATTACAAAATATATTAACGATTAAAATTTTGTAAACCACTTTATTCATATAGAAAACCTTGAGTTAATTATTTTTTTTAAAAAATCATGTAAAGTTTAATCATTAATATATTTTATAATTATATTACATTTTTAATATTAATTACTATTTTCTAATAATATTTTTCTTATATTGTTAATATATATGTAGACACCCAAATTTTGCGTTTCCTTCTACTAATCATGACAGGAGGGCAAAATCGTCAATTGAACCAGCTTGCGGGAGCAAAGGAGCGGGCACAAGGGCGAGCGCCCGGCACCGCCGCAATGTTTTGGGCAACCCAAGTTTACGTGACAATAAAGCCGTCCGAAGCAGGCACTTCCAAATGAGGTGGCACGTCTCCCGGAAGTTCCCGGACTACGGAATACGAGCCTGTCAGCGAAAACCAACGTTGCGGTACGAAAATCGAAGCGTGGCACGAAAATCGAGAAAGTCAAGCCCGCCAGCCGCGGATAGATCTGCGGCCAAGTGGGTGCGCCAGCACGAAAACCGGGAAATCAGCACTACCAGCTGAGTGCGATGGGAGGCGTGCCAGCTGGCCAGCCGCAGATCCATCTGCGGCCAGCCGCAGATAGATCTGCGGCTGGCTCTGGCCAGCCTATTTAAGCCAGCTTCGGCAGCATACAGGAGGTTCAGCAAATTTTTGAGAAGAAGAAGAAAAACAGCAACCAGCAGCACGGATTTTGAGAGAAAAATAGTAGATTTTGCAACAAAAATAGGAAGAAAAGAGAGGAAGAAGAGAGAAATTTTACTCCTTTAATTTTGATTGTATCAAATATATTTCTCATCCTATTCAAATACCAAGACTTCATCCTTTTTGAGATCATTTTGCAAGGTAAAAATTCCTTTTGTTATAACAATTCATATCCTCTTATTTGCTTAGATGGGATGTAGTTTTCATGTATATTGTTGAACAATCATGGATTATGAATTATTAAGGAGGGTTCCATCGGAACAAAATTCTTCCTAATAACCCGAGGATATCCAATTGATAAAATTTCTAGCTTGTTTGTGATAATTTATTGGGTGTAATTTATTTAGATTGTCATTTCCGGATATCATGGTATATTAGATAAACCCGGGTTGGTTAGTTATGTAATATTCATTTTGTAGGCATGTATTAATCTCGTGTGAGCCTAGGAAAGCGACCCCGTGGTCCAAATCCGATGATGGACATGTCTTGATGTATGTAGCGGGTAGGATGTAGCCTCCTTGTAACATGTAACCGTCGGGCCTTAAAACGACGCCAAAGCGAGAATCGGGTTTAAGGCCCCATATTAGTGGAACTTGTGATTGTAGGCGTTTGGGATTATTTTGATGGCTTACATGCCCATGAATAGCCCCAACGCATTTTAATGCTTGATTTGATTTACGACACGAAATTGATTTCAAAGCTAAATGATAAGATTTTCATAAAATCAATCAAAGTAGGATATTAGAATCACGAGGTTAAAATTTGAGAAACGTTAATGAATGTCGATTCCTATCTAACGAGAAAGCTAAAGAAAAAATCGTTTTCCAAAACAACACACGAAATGATTTTATAAATAATTGACGTTTTATTAAATCTTTGTGCATAGGGTGAAAGAGATCCTAGAAATTGCCCATCACTTTATGAAAGCAACGTATAGATCTCGATTCCTATTTTGACGAAGGTTTAAAACTCTCGTTTTTGTTAAAACGACACTTAATGAAAATCCCATAGTTTTGGACAATTAAAATCAAACCTTTCTCATAAAGAATAAAGCTTTCTCGGGTATATCGAAAAGACATTCCGAAGCGTACTCAAATTAAAACACGATTTTCCCTAAAATCCAAATGACTCTTTCATACAAACTCACCACAACATTCACATAGACACACACACACACACGCGCGCACCTACATACACATATTCATGAATTAAAGGATAGGAAAGCATTAAGATTGCGGTAACCGTGTTTCACGGAAGTCGAGGGGTGCCTAACACCTTCCCCTCACTTAAGCAAGCCCCCGAACTCTATGAATCTCGATTCGCAGACCAATTAATTCGGAGTCACACATGAGCCAGCGATTTATAAAAAACGAAAACTCGGATGAGTTGGTACATCCATTTCAAATATACCAACTGGCGACTCTGGTTAATTGGCTCATCATAAAAACGATCTTTCAAAACCCCGTCGACATCAATGCCGATCTTTTCCAAAGAATCATTAAATCAAAAGGCTAAAATTGGAAAAGACCAAGAGAACGAGAAAACCCGGCGTCGACAGCTGGCGACTCTGCTGGGGAACATTAGAGGGCTTAAGCCGCATTAAAATCTTGATGCTATTCTACCCTTTAAAAATTCATGAATATGTGTGTGCATGCGATATTTTGATCTTTTGGTTTTGTTGTGTGAATGCGTGTTTTGTCCAATGAATGAATGATTGAATGGAATGGCTTTACTTTAAAGAAATCATTTGCATACGGTGAGGACGATGAATGTGAATGTATGTTGAGAGAGTACCTCCTCCTGAGGCGAACCTGTCGGTTGCTTATTACTGGACTCAATGGGGCTGCTCCCCGGAGATGGCTCAGGAAACGCACCACTCAAATCCGCTCCAATCGAAAGGGCTCAAACGAGTAGATTGCGAAGATTTAGGAACCTTCATGCCGAAAAGCCCGTGAGAGAAACCCTAGGGTAGGTCAGCCTCTGATAAACCCAACGCAGGAAAAAGTCTCTTCATGCCTTTTTACGTTTATATGTCTAAATGTCATGATCTCATTCAATATTCATACATCCCTTTTTCTGTGTCGAAAGAGATTACTAACCGCTGTGAATTGCAGGGAATAGTTGGGGGAGCATAATAAAGCATGTTTGGCATTGGTTATGGCACTAAAGGACTACTAACTTTCTGTTTTACAGGGAAAGATTAAAAAACCCAAAAAACACACAAAAATTTTACAGCTTTAGCATGCATCCATGTTTTCATTTCCCCGGGACTAAACTTCGAACCGTTGTCTCTGTAGGATTGCTCCTCAAACCCGTTCGCAGTCTAAGAAAGCCCAGGCCTCTACCTCTGAAATGGCTGATATTCCTAATCATAGTTCCATATCTCGGGAAGAGTTTGATGATTTTAAAAGACAGATGATGGAAATGGCCACAATGTTAAAGGAACAGTTCTTAATCAGACAAGATCCGGTAAACCAGGGATCGCATAATATTCCACCACCAGGGGATGATCAGAATCCTCCCAAAAATGGTACAAACTTGCTTAAAGAGGACCAACCCCGACTCAAGGACGAGCCAGTCATCCCAAGGCCCGTTCCCATACCTAGCAGGACAGTGATTACTATCCCAGAGGAGGGGGACAATGACGACCTTCGGAGAAAAATGAAACACATGGAGGAAACCATCCAATCTCTAAAGGGCATAGGCTCCCTGGGCAGGGTTAATTACTCAGATCTGTGTGTTTTCCCCGGGGCCAGATATCCAGAAAAGTTCAAAGTTCCCGAGTTTGAAAAATACAATGGAAAGGGAGACCCCTATACACACTTGAAAATTTACATTGGAGAACTCGGGTCTTATGCCGAAGACGAGGGGTTAAGAATGCAGTTATTTCAGAAAAGCTTAACAGGGGAGGCAAGAATATGGTATGCCCGCCTCGACAACGCCCGAATCCACAACTGGGAGGAATTGGCCCATACTTTCTTAACCCAATACAGCTTTCAGGCCCAGATGGCTCTTGACAGGTACCAAATGACAAAGGTTAAAAAACAGCCTAGGGAATCCTTTAGGGAATATGCGCAAAGATGGAGGGGCATGGCTGCCCAGGTAACTCCCCCGATGAGCGAATCAGAGATGGTAATGACCTTTGTAGACATTCAGGAGGCACCGTATTATGAGAGGGTCATCTCAGGGATTGGAAGACCTTTTGCGGAAATGATTAAACATGGAGAGATGGTTGACATGGGGTTGAAATCGGGTAAAATCCGGGATCTTACTGCTTTAGAAACTGCTGCCGAGCAAATACAGAATGGAAACTATGGTAGCACTTCCCGGAGAGTCCAAAAGAGGAAGGAAGAGGATGTCTCCCTCATCCTACAAGGGTCGTCCAGTAAAGCAGAAAACCATCTTCCGGTACAGGCACAGAGGGGAGGGCCACCCCGACAGCCCAATTTCTCAGATCAAAGAGCAGAGGGGCGAAGAAGATATGAGGCCTCGCAAAACCGAGTATTCACCCCGCTCGGGGAGCCGCTTGAACGAGTATTAGCGGTATTAGTAGCCCAAAAGAAGATTGTTGGTTTGGCACCCCCGAGTGACCCAAAGGGTAGAAGGTTTGACCCGAGCAAACGATGTGCATACCACTCCAGTTCCCCTGGCCATGATACACAGGATTGCTGGACGTTAAAGCATCGAATCCAAAACCTGATTGACAGTGGAGAGATTGTGGTGGAACAGCCGGATTCCCCGAATGTTAAGGCAAATCCCCTGCCGAGACATGATGGAGGGGGAGTCAATGCGACGGAGGCAAGTGAGGCGGGGGAGCCGCCAAGGTTGAACTATGTGCAGAAAGTTGAGGAGATGATAAATGTGATACATGACCATGGGAGTGCGAGGGTAACGCCCATCAGGTTGATAGGGGTAAGTACAAATAACATAGAGGGACCTGTCAAGCTGACAGCCCCGAGGCCCATCATCCTTGCAGCAAGGCCGCAACTCCCTATCAGTAGTCTGAAGACTGTACCCTGGAATTACGGGGGAATACCCGAGGAAGCGGCCAGTTGTGCTTCCGTGACGACCAAGGGGAACCCCTTATATCTTCCCGGGCGAGTCCTTGAGAGCCAAAAGAGAAAAAATGAAGAGGTTTCCGAGGAAAAGGCCATAGAGTTTTTGAAAAGGATGGATCACCCGGAAATGAGGGGGATCCAGATTTTAAATGAGGAATCAACCCTAACATCAGTCATGGACTTGGTGTTGTCATCCAGTGAGCATTGCAAAACCATGATGAAGGTTCTGGAGGAGGCATTTGTGTCCAAAGAAATTAGTAAGGAGGGTTTCGGCCAGCTGATAGGCCACTTATTGGAAACCGATGCAATATCCTTTACGGATGAGGACATTCCCAAAGAGGGAAGGGGGCACCGAAAACCGCTACACATCGCGGTAATCTCCTCGGGATATGTCATGAATGGGGTGCTGATCGACGGGGGATCAGCATTGAATATATGTCCTCTCAGCACGCTGAAGAAAATGAACATCAGTCTCAAGCGCCTACGGGCCAGTCATGTGGTGGTTCGGGCTGTTGACGGATCCCGGAGGGATACCATCGGAGAGATAGAATTGCCCGTGGAGATAGGGCCCTGTACTTTTGATATATCCTTCCAAGTCCTAGATATTACGGCAAGCTACAACCTGCTGTTAGGGAGGCCGTGGATACATATGGCCGGGGCAGTTCCCTCCACGCTCCACCAACAAATCAAGTTGATCATCGATGGGAATCTGGTAACAATCTCGGCCGAATGTGATGACCCTTCTCCTCCCAGGAGTGGCCTACCAGTAATCAATGTGGATGAGTCAGCGGCGCCTGCCAGCTTTCAATCTCTAGCGATTCGCACTCCCCATTATAGATGCCTGGGAGCTCCAGCTGTGACACCAAGGGTCTGTCCGGAACTCACCTTTGTGGCAAAGGAAATGATTAAAATGAACTTCCAACCTGGACAGGGACTAGGGAAAAAGCAGCAGTCAGGGAGTCACCAAACCCATCCACCTACCACAGCAGATAGGCAAAGCAGGATTGGGATACCATGTGGGCGCAGTGCGGGGACACCGTCAGGGTGCGACTCCGATTCGACTAGTTGGCAGTCCAGCGACCAAAGCCGACAATGAGCAGGGGATCAGCGGACCTGTGATTGGGGCAGGGAATGAAGAGTTAACCCCCACACATAGTGAGTCGGCCCGGAGGGAAAGTTTCCTGCAGGAGGTCGCAAAAGAGTTTGAAACCAAATGCTACATCCCCGGACAATCAACAAGCAGTAAGGAGGGACGAATATTATCATACCACCGGGAGCCCAACAAGTTGTGCCTGTCATCGATTGGGCAGGACTGATTATTCCTGGAAAGGGGTATGGAGGAGAACTCAGGCGACGTATCCGTAATCATCGGGGAGGTGTCCGATGTGAGGACCTCTTTCATCCAGCGCATTTCAGCTGACCTGACCATCGACAATTGGACCCAGAAACCAGTGATATCCAAACAGGGGTAAAGCTCGACGTCAGGGTGGTTGACCCCAGATGATGGGGGAATGAAGAAGTTTTATTTTGTTGTGGTTTTATTTCTGCATAATTGTGTCGTTTCTTCGTGTTATTTGAAATTGCGATCGTCGTGAAAAATGACTTATATATGGACAAGTATTTTGTTTTATGTCAGGTGTACCAATTTGAGTATTCCTTGCCTAACAAACGATCTTTCAAATTTGAATGGTGATTATGATTTTGACATTGAGCTGGATTTCGATTTGATGGGCATTGAGCAAGACGAGACAGATTACGACGACGCACCTGATGAGATCAAAGGATGGGTCGAAGATAAACCCAAACCCAATTTGGACCAAAACCATCACCGTTGATATTGGAACCCCTGACAATCCAAAAGAACTCAAGATAGGGACAGACCTTAACCCCAGCCAAAAAGCAGAAATAATTGAGTTACTAAGCCAATATGAGGATGTCTTTGCCTGGTCGCACGAGGATATGATCGGATTGTCCACCGACATTGTGGTGCACCGGTTACCCATCAAGGAGGGTTTCAGGCCTGTCAAGCAGAAACTAAGAAAGTTGAAACCTGAGTGGAGCTTAAAAGTGAAGGAAGAGATCATCAAACAGTTCAGGGCGGGAATCATTATGGTGTCCACTTACCCGGAATGGCTGTCCAATGTAGTCCCAGTGGCTAAACCTGGAGGAAAAGTAAGGGTATGCGTGGACTACAGAGATCTAAACAAGGCCAGTCTCAAAGATAACTTCCCGGTGCCTTTCATACACATCCTGGTAGATAACACAGCCCAGTACGAAATGTATTCTTTTGTGGATTGCTTTGCGGGGTATCATCAGATAATGGTGGCGGAAGAAGACCGGGAAAAGACCGCATTCATCACCCCCTGGGGCACTTTCTGCTATAGACGACTGGCTTTCGGTCTCACAAATGCAGGGGCTACTTATCAGAGGGCCATGATGGCTTTGTTCCACGATATGATGCACAAGGAGATAGAGGTCTACGTGGATGACATTATT
Organism: Aralia elata; assembly: GCA_034770075.1. NCBI lineage: Eukaryota > Viridiplantae > Streptophyta > Magnoliopsida > Apiales > Araliaceae > Aralia > Aralia elata. Next base: position 3,602,550 of record CM068387.1, read on the forward strand.
GTGAAATCAAAGGTAGAGTCCGATCATATAACTCATCTCAAAAAGCTATTCGATCGGCTCAGAAAGTATAATTTGAAACTCAATCCAGCCAAGTGTGCTTTCGGAGTGCAGTCAGGTAAGCTCTTGGGATTCCTGGTTAGTGATCGGGGCATTGAGTTGGATCCAGCAAAGATTAAGGCCATTGTGGATATGCCAGCACCTCGTACAGAGAAGGAGATAAGAGGATTCCTGGGGAGAATAAACTTCATCAGCCGTTTTATATCTCACTTGACGACTACATGTGAGCCGATTTTTAAATTATTAAGAAAGGGTGCTTCCCAAGAATGGAATGAGCGGTGTCAGAGGGCTTTTCAGATCATTAAGAAACAGCTGACGGAAGCACCAGTGCTGGTACCCCCGAAGGATGGGATCCCTTTGTTTATGTATATATCCGTCAACACCATCGCGATGGGATGTATGTTGGGACAGAAAAATGAGGCGGGTAAAGAGCAGGCCATCTATTACCTCAGCAAAAGATTTAGCCAATGTGAGCAGAATTACACTCCCATCGAGAAGACTTGTTGTGCTCTGGCCTGGGCCGCAGGGAGATTACAGCACTACCTCCATGGGCATACAACGTACCTGATATCAAGAATGGATCCCCTAAAATATATTTGTGAAAGGCCCATGCTGAATTGTCGATTATCCAGATGGCAGTTAATCTTACAACAGTTTGACATGGTGTACGTGACCCAGAAGGCCATGAAAGGGCAGGGAATTGCAGATCAGTTGGCAGAAACCCCGTCAGGAGGGACGGAGCCTTTAGAAACTCCTCTTCCGGGCGAGGATATATTTTGGGTATCGCACGAAAAATGTGATGACGAGGGACAATTCTGGAAGCTGTATTTTGATGGTGCCATGAATGCCGAGGGGGCAGGAGCCGGAGCGGTCCTAGTCTCTATCACCGGAGAACAATACCCCGTGGCCACTAAACTTCGTTTCAGCAATTCGAACAACACCGCTGAATACGAGGGGTGTATCTTGGGACTCCGATTGGCCCGTGACATGGGAGTAAAAAGACTAGCGGTGTTCGGGGATTCAGAATTGGTAATCAGACAAGCAATCGGGGTATACAACACTAAGGAGCTTCGGTTACTTCCATACCATCGTTGTGTCACCCCAGCTTATGCAAGAGTTCGAAGATATCGCCTTCCGCCATATTCCTCGGGGACGAAATGATTTTGCCGATGCATTGGCGACTTTTGGCTTCCTTAATCCACGTGATCAAGAGTAGGGACAGTCCACAGATTGAGATCACCGTACAGAATGCCCCGGCATATGAGGAAAATGTGGCAGTGTTATCAAACGAGGTGGTGTTGACGAGGCAGCCCTGGTATCACGACATAAGGGAATATCTGAGAGACAGATCCCTTCCCGATCAGGCAAATCGGACTGAAAGGATGAGAATTCAAAAGATGGCGATGAAGTTTTACCTGAGTGGCGATTCACTTTACAAAAGGGATGCCGGGTTGGGACTGTTGCAATGCGTAGACGAAACGCAATCCCAAAGGATTATGAATGAAATCCATGGCGGGGTGTGTGGGCCACATATGAGTGGACCGATGTTGGCCAAAAAGATCTTGAGGACAGGGTATTATTGGTTAACGCTGAAGGCCGATTGCGATGATCATGTCAAACGGTGTTATCAATGCCAGGCGCACGGTAATGTGATCCAGACATCTCCCAATGAACTGCACTGTATGACCTCCCCATGGCCATTTTCAATGTGGGGAATGGATGTAATCGGACCAATAGAGCCCAAAGCGAGCAACGGGCACCGGTTCATTTTCGTCATGATCGATTATTTCACCAAATGGGTAGAGGCGGCTTCTTTCCCTAAAGTAACTCAGGAGGTCATCGTCAGCTTCATCCGGAATAATGTCATTTGCCGATATGGGCAACCTGAGGTTGTAGTCTCCGACAATGCCAAGAATTTAAACAACGCCCTCATGAAAGGACTGTGTGACCAGTTCAAGATTAAGCATCTCAATTCCGTCATTTACCGTCCCAAAATGAATGGGGCAGTGGAGGCGGCCAATAAGAACATCAAGAAGATCATGGCGAAAATGTCTGCTAATCATCGGGGATGGCCGGATCTGTTACCCCTCACCCTGCTGGCATACCGAACATCCACGCGTACTTCTACGGGGGCAACCCCTTACGCCTTGGTATATGGAATGGAGGCTATCCTGCCAGTTGAAGTTGAGATGGCGTCCCTCAGAATAGTGATCGATGCTCAGATAAGCGAGGAGGATTGGATGCAAAGTCGATACGACTAATTGGCCCTAATTGATGAAAGGAGGGTGGCTGCTGTTTGGCACGGCCAGCTATATCAACAGAGGATCTCCCGATCATACGACAAAAGGATCAGACCTCGGAAATTCAAGGAGAATGACCTGGTGCTAAAGAGAATCATGTCTTGTCAGGACGAAGCCAGGGGGAAGTTTGCCCCGAATTGGGAGGGACCATTCGTGATTAAGAAAGTGCTGTCCGGAGGAGCCCTCATATTGCAAGAAATGGATGGTGAGGTATTTCCACAACCCCTCAATGCTGACTCGGTAAAGCGGTTCTACGCTTAAATCATCATTTCTGTTTTTTCCTTCGAGAGCGAACTACGTAGGACCTGATCTCCCAACTTGTGGGGGTACGTAGGCAGCCATCATGGCGCGGTCCGATCCTTTAAAAATAATCCTTTCCCCAACCAAAACCAATTTTCGATAGCCCGATAAAACCTTCCTACACCCTCAAAACCTTCCCGAAACCAACTGCCTAACCAGTTTCATCCCAGAATACATACCCTGATCCAACCCAAACAGTTATCCAAAATCTGAGATTCAATCCGACGAAATCAAAAGGTGTGCGGCAATATCTGGCAAATCTCCATCAAGTCTTGAGGAAAGAAAGAAGGCGAAATGTCAAAATCATGGTCAGTTGGATAAAATGATGATCCAATGGAGGGCAATGATACGACAAAAGGGGAAAATGGCTAAATTTAAACGCATGTCTATATATATAAGTCGTTTTATTACAAGATTTCTCTTTCAATAACTGATGAAACCAACATAGTCTATGCAGGAAATAAAATAATCTACAAATCTGAAACTAGCCGAAGCAGGATGGACAGGGTGGTGGATAGATCTGAAGCATCAACATCTCCTGCAATCTGCTCCCCCATCATATCAATACGATCCAGTAAAGCAGTAGCTCGGCTAACAGTCCCAAAATGCGCATCTACCACTGCCCTGGTCTGAAATACAATGGCCTCTCTATCAGCAATGGCAGCATCTCTAGCCCGAATGGCCTCATCTCTCTCGGCAAGGGCGGCATCCCTCTCGGCTTCAGTAGTAATCAGGGCCAGGAGAAGTCGGGAATCCTCAGTCGGGGCAGAATCGACTGAAATGGAGTGGTCTGTGGTATCTTCTGTGAAAATCACTCCAGAGTCATCAAAGGCCCCAGTCCGACTCAAACTAGCCGAATCCAGGTCTCCACGCAACCACTGTACGTAGGCAAATGTCTGGATGTGACAGCTCGCACTATATTCGGCAAAGATCCTGCGATCCCAAAGCTCGTATACCTGCAATAGATCCCTCTCTGTACATGATGATATAAGGAATCGGTATGCGGCTGCACCCGCGAAGGGGTGTAAATCCTGTGTCTGATCAAACTGCCCCATAACCGCCAGGGGATGATAGGTCGTCACGCCCCTTAACCCAGCAATGGGAATGAAATCCATGCCAGGCACATGAGTCAAGAAGCTCATGAAGGAGCAATAGCCCGAGTAAACCAATAGATGAAAGGGGTCCTCAATGATAGACAAAAATGATGTCCAGGAGGCCACATCAGTACAACTCGCGGGACGAAGCGAAAACTACGTGGTTATGTCATGGCTGAAGCAAAACCCTTGGCGACGGAAATGGCCGATGGGACTAAGATGACTCATGAACCACATATACAATAAGGTCGAACTCCCTCTGAAGAATCTCCCTCGGAAGGACTGGCAATATGTGGCCGACATATAGGTATCCGCCAATATCATGGGGAGAATGGTGTGATCCTCCCGAAGGGCTCGAACGGCCGCCACAATCCGCATATCCAAATGATCGGGTCCTGCAGGCAAATACAAAACTGAGATGACACAGGCCATCAGGACATCCACTCTCAAGGCGCCCCAGCGCTCCTCGGACACGGAAAAATCACCGAGGAAAAGACGAAAACTGTCAGGTGAGCCAAATCGGTCAATCAAGAATTGAAGAGGAACCGTATGGTCTGATGTGATTACCGGTAATAAGACAGCCCTCCGCAAACCGGTGAAAGTCAAGAATTGACGGCGCATGGAACCAACGGTAACCCTAGCACAGGGACCATCCAACGGCAAGCCGGTGAAGCGAGCATACTCCTCAAGAGTGGGGGTCAGCTCTACTGTCCCAAACCTAAACACCTGACGGGCAGGGGCCCAATAGCTCAGAAGACCATCCATAAAGCCCGCTGGCACCCGAAAGGTTAATAAGGACCAAGAATGTCCCAAAAGACCATCTACGATAACCCTATCTGCTGGCAGTAGACTGTCCAACCAGCGGAGGAGGCTGCCAACCAACCCTGTGGGAGGAGTGGAATCCAAACGAACCACGGCATCTGAGGACGACATCTGTGAAAAAATAGTATCAAAAAAGACTGTACAGGGGTCATTCTCTATCCATAAATAAAAGAGCATGCATCATACAGTTAATAATAAAGCAGGTGAATTCCATAAGAGATGAAAAAGAACTGTGCATAAATAAATAAATGAGTTCAGTACATAGTGCGTAAATGAAAAAGAAATCTAAGCAGGTGCCGATACAAAAGGCCCTATCCTATCCTGGTCTAAATAAAATCAGTATCATCTATGAAAGCAGGATCCTCGAACTGATCCCCTGGAGTCGTCGAGCTCGGAGGACCAAAGTTCATATCAGGGATGTAGGGATGCGCTGTGGCATCAGATGAACTCGGGCCTGCATCATAACCTGCACCGTCAGGATCGTAGGTGTAAGCCTCCTCCGGGGCCCGGCCCAACCCCCGAATGAACAGCGACAACTGATCTACCTGACGGGTCAATGAGGCGATCTGCTCAGCGTGGGTAGGGGTCCGAACACAGGCAGCCCAATCGGTCATCGTCACCGAGCCTGGAACCATATCTCCAAGAAAGAAAGTGGCCCGAGTCTGAGGACCGATGGTACGGGGCACCCACCATGTACGGAATGCATCACTCGTAGTGGGACCTGTGGAAAGCATCCGACCATCCTCCCCGGCAAGCATGATCTCCGAGGGCTGAGAATCCAACGGCCAGAAAGTAGTGAAAGAAAGGGAGTGCGGGATGCGGATCTCCCCGGTGACGCATCTGAATGCGCGCTCTCCCAGATACATCACCCAGCCTCCAACACTCTGCAAAGTGAGGCGACGGGTGGAAAGCTCGAACTCCGGGCCGGAAGGATGCCCGTCAGCAAACCCCACAGTCAGATGCTCGGAGAGGTAGGGAATCCAGACGACGTCGGTAGCCGTGATCAACTCCAGCTGAATACGACAATGTGCAAAGCTGCCCGACACGGGGACCTCCTCCAGAGTACTGTGATGCCATCGCCGACCCCGAGGATAAGTGTCCGGGCCCAGAGTAGTGATAGGCCTCAGACATGGCAGCCGCTCGTAAGCCCAGAACTGTGAATAGAAACAAGACAGGGTATGAGTCACTATCAAATACAGAAAAGAGATGAAAGGAAAAGAAATACAATAAGAGAGAGGAGGAGGGGACTCACCAACAGAAAATGGTAGAAGCCGAGCCAGGCATCGGTCTGTCCCTCTGAGCGTAGACGCATGCCATGGAGGAAATAGGCAAAGGTGAATGACCCCCAGTCATAATCACCGATGCGGTCCACGTCTCTGACCGCTCCTACGACGCTGAAATGAATGGTGGAGGAGTTGTTCCCCAGAAAACAACCCCTCATGATGGTCAGGAACAGGCGTCGTAGCAGAATGTCCCTGGTGCCCTGATCCGCGGGAATGGGCAGTGCGTACAGACCCCCAACAGCATCGACAGCCAAAGCGCCGGATCGAATGCTACGGGCCTTAAAGACCCGGTCCTTAGCAGCGAAGCCCAGCAAAGCTCGAACCTCCACAGGGGTGATATCAAGATCCAAGGGGACGCGGGACCCGGTAAACTCAATGCCGGTAATGTACCTCCAGTCCCATGGGGTCAACACGACCTCGCAGTCGAGGAGATGAAGAGACTGCGTCTGGTGGAACCATCGCTCGGATAAAGCCCTCATGTAACCCCAGGGGCACTGGCGGGGGATGATAGTGAAGAAATGTCGAAAGCCCCAAGAGTCCACCATCGCCCGATAATCACTGTGCAGGGCCGCGTAAAGGGAGTAGATGTTGAACCAGTTACCCCTCGGCTGGGTAAACTCAGGCACCTGTGAAAATCACCAATGGGTCAATCCAGATAGAACTGGAAATTGAGAAATCAAGAACAAATGGAAAGCCGAATCAAGGATACCTCATTAGCCACAAGAGATGCCGAGGGATGACGACTGAGATCCCGACCCAATAGATCGGGTATCTGGACAGAAGCGCCAGATAAGGTGCGATGAGTGGGGGGAACTGATGTGCTGGAAGACGGCTCCTCCACCGCAACCTCCGGAGGAGCAACCTCCTCAACGTCCGGGTGATCAGGACGGATGACAGACTCCGCCAAGCGACGAGCCTGACGGGTACGAGGGGGAATAGGGGCAGGTGCAGCCCTACGACGGCGAACACCCGAAGTCCGAGAGGCGGAGGAGCTACTGGGCGTGTCACGATCCATAGCTGGAATAGAACAGGCGAGAAAGAAGGTAAGTTTCCTTTTAAAATTATGTAATGAACGTTCTAAATTTCTAGCCTCATCATATGATTAATGCAACATGATGCATTGAAAAAAAAAAAAAAAAAAAAAAAAAAATCGGCAGAGTTCCGTTTGTAAATTGAACATCCCAGGCATAAGCCAAACGTGTTTTCCATCAATCAAAGCCTCAAACAGATTTAAATTGCATTCATATATGTAATTACAGCATGTAATGCATGATTTTATTGCAGAAAAGGAATAACAATATGTGGGACCGCCTCATGAACATAAAATAGGACTCACATAGTTGATACATAGCATGTATATATGATGGTACATTACATAGCATTGTAAAGCATACATTTTATCTCTAAACATGCAAATAGTCAAATGTATAGCAAAACATTGACGAAATTGAAAAGTGACCGGTCAAAGTGTTACCTGTAGCGTGTAGATCAATCCTACCGGAACAGTTTTGCAGGAAAGTTGAAAAAAATCGACAAAAAGCCCTTGCGAACAAGAAAAATCGAGAGAATCTCTTTGGATTACAAGTTGAAAGTGACAGATCTGGAAGAGCCGCGTTGGATTTAAGGCCCGATCATGGCCGCAGATGTATCTGCGGCTGGCCGCAGATCCATCTGCGGCTGGCCGCAGATCCATCCGCGGCTGGCCGCAGATCCATCCGCGGCTGGCCCTGGTGGGTCCCACCTTGCTCCCTTGCAGCCATTTGACGTGTTGAAGTGAAAAGTTTACGAGATGGGTGACCGGCGACGATACCCGGCCCCGACATGACGATCGACCGGCGACGATAAACCGGCGATCACGAGATGGATGACCGGCGACGATAACCGGCTCCGACAAGATAACCGACCGTCGACGATAACCGGAGGTTACGAGATGGGTGACCGGCGACGATACCCGGCCCCGACATGACGATCGACCGGCGACGATAAACCGGCGATCACGAGATGGATGACCGGCGACGATAACCGGCTCCGACAAGAATACCGACCGGCGACGATAACCGGAGGTTACGAGATGGGTGACCGGCGACGATACCCGGCCCCGACATGACGATCGACCGGCGACGATAACCGGCGATCACGAGATGGATGACCGGCGACGATAACCGGCTCCGACAAGATAACCGACCGGCGACGATAACCGGAGGTTACGAGATGGGTGACCGGCGACGATACCCGGCCCCGACATGACAATCGACCGGCAACGATAACCGGCGATCACGAGATGGATGTCCGGCGACGATAACCGGCTCCGACAAGATAACCGACCGGCGACGATAACCGGAGGTTACGAGATGGGTGACCGGCGACGATACCCGGCCCCGACATGACGATCGACCGGCGACGATAACCGGCGATCATGAGATGGATGACCGGCGACGATAACCGGCTCCGACAGATAACCCGCCGGCGACGATAACCGGGGGTTACGCGATGGGTGACCGGCGACGATACCCGGCCCCGACGAGATGATCGACCGGCGACGATAACCGGCGATCATGAGATGGATGTCCGGCGACGATAACCGGCTCCGACAAGATAACCAACCGGCGACGATAACCGGGGGTTACAAGATGGGTGACCGGCGACGATACCCGGCCCCGAACGAGACGATAGATTGAGAGAGTGAACCCAACGACTAACAAACACGGTCAAGGGGTTGATACATTGACACTCTTACGAATGTCTTGCATGCATTGCATATTATGTTGCATCATAAGCTATATGTGTGAGGCATCATGTATGCACTGTCAATTCTTATGCACTGTCATTCATGCATCGAGTGTCTATTCTTTATCCTGTTCATTTCATTTATCATTTCATAAACATGATAAAGAGGGGCAGCTGTAGACACCCAAATTTTGCGTTTCCTTCTACTAATCATGACAGGAGGGCAAAATCGTCAATTGAACCAGCTTGCGGGAGCAAAGGAGCGGGCACAAGGGCGAGCGCCCGGCACCGCCGCAATGTTTTGGGCAACCCAAGTTTACGTGACAATAAAGCCGTCCGAAGCAGGCACTTCCAAATGAGGTGGCACGTCTCCCGGAAGTTCCCGGACTACGGAATACGAGCCTGTCAGCGAAAACCAACGTTGCGGTACGAAAATCGAAGCGTGGCACGAAAATCGAGAAAGTCAAGCCCGCCAGCCGCGGATAGATCTGCGGCCAAGTGGGTGCGCCAGCACGAAAACCGGGAAATCAGCACTACCAGCTGAGTGCGATGGGAGGCGTGCCAGCTGGCCAGCCGCAGATCCATCTGCGGCCAGCCGCAGATAGATCTGCGGCTGGCTCTGGCCAGCCTATTTAAGCCAGCTTCGGCAGCATACAGGAGGTTCAGCAAAATTTTGAGAAGAAGAAGAAAAACAGCAACCAGCAGCACGGATTTTGAGAGAAAAATAGTAGATTTTGCAACAAAAATAGGAAGAAAAGAGAGGAAGAAGAGAGAAATTTTACTCCTTTAATTTTGATTGTATCAAATATATTTCTCATCCTATTCAAATACCAAGACTTCATCCTTTTTGAGATCATTTTGCAAGGTAAAAATTCCTTTTGTTATAACAATTCATATCCTCTTATTTGCTTAGATGGGATGTAGTTTTCATGTATATTGTTGAACAATCATGGATTATGAATTATTAAGGAGGGTTCCATCGGAACAAAATTCTTCCTAATAACCCGATGATATCCAATTGATAAAATTTCTAGCTTGTTTGTGATAATTTATTGGGTGTAATTTATTTAGATTGTCATTTCCGGATATCATGGTATATTAGATAAACCCGGGTTGGTTAGTTATGTAATATTCATTTTGTAGGCATGTATTAATCTCGTGTGAGCCTAGGAAAGCGACCCCGTGGTCCAAATCCGATGATGGACATGTCTTGATGTATGTAGCGGGTAGGATGTAGCCTCCTTGTAACATGTAACCGTCGGGCCTTAAAACGACGCCAAAGCGAGAATCGGGTTTAAGGCTCCATATTAGTGGAACTTGTGATTGTAGGCGTTTGGGATTATTTTGATGGCTTACATGCCCATGAATAGCCCCAACGCATTTTAATGCTTGATTTGATTTACGACACGAAATTGATTTCAAAGCTAAATGATAAGATTTTCATAAAATCAATCAAAGTAGGATATTAGAATCACGAGGTTAAAATTTGAGAAACGTTAATGAATGTCGATTCCTATCTAACGAGAAAGCTAAAGAAAAAATCGTTTTCCAAAACAACACACGAAATGATTTTATAAATAATTGACGTTTTATTAAATCTTTGTGCATAGGGTGAAAGAGATCCTAGAAATTGCCCATCACTTTATGAAAGCAACGTATAGATCTCGATTCCTATTTTGACGAAGGTTTAAAACTCTCGTTTTTGTTAAAACGACACTTAATGAAAATCCCATAGTTTTGGACAATTAAAATCAAACCTTTCTCATAAAGAATAAAGCTTTCTCGGGTATATCGAAAAGACATTCCGAAGCGTACTCAAATTAAAACACGATTTTCCCTAAAATCCAAATGACTCTTTCATACAAACTCACCACAACATTCACATAGACACACACACACGCGCGCGCACCTACATACACATATTCATGAATTAAAGGATAGGAAAGCATTAAGATTGCGGTAACCGTGTTTCACGGAAGTCGAGGGGTGCCTAACACCTTCCCCTCACTTAAGCAAGCCCCCGAACTCTATGAATCTCGATTCGCAGACCAATTAATTCGGAGTCACACATGAGCCAGCGATTTATAAAAAACGAAAACTCGGATGAGTTGGTACATCCATTTCAAATATACCAACTGGCGACTCTGGTTAATTGGCTCATCATAAAAACGATCTTTCAAAACCCCGTCGACATCAATGCCGATCTTTTCCAAAGAATCATTAAATCAAAAGGCTAAAATTGGAAAAGACCAAGAGAACGAGAAAACCCGGCGTCGACAATATATTTATTTAGGAATAAAATTATTGTAGAATGATAGGTTACCATTATGACTTTTAGTTTTAAGAATTAACTAAATTATAATCACTAATATATAAGTCATAATTATTTTTAACATAATTAACTAAAAATGTCTCCTATATCAAATAAAATTGATAAATAAAGTTTAATTATTAATATATTTTATAATATTTAATACGTTTTGTTAATGTTATCTTATTATGTTATCATAATATTTTTTTATATACGTTTAATATTTAGTTATTTGGAGTCCAAAAGTGAGTAAAGTAAAATTTTAAACATATTTTTAAAGTTAAAATTTATTGTATAACTAATTAATAAAAAGATTTGTTTATTAATTTTTTTTAAATCTTGACTTATAGACTACTAATTAAAATTTAATTACCTTTTAAAACTAAAATCATGACCGTAATTTATTATTTATACCAATTTTATTTTTTTATAGAATTTATTTAGTTAATAATTATATAATAGAGTATGATTTAAACACTACGTTTAGGCGTTTAGGTTTTCATTCAACTTTGAACTCTAATTAAAAATGCATATATAAATACGGATGATTCATTAAAATAACTAAATATTACATTTTGAAACTATATAAAAACTTAATATTAAATTAAAAATAACAAAAGTAGTAACACTCTTTTTTTTGTGCTCACCTCTCGGTATCCGGCAACCATTAGGTTCCGACTAATTCGAAATCGAGATTTGACAATTGTATGTGATGTGTAGTCATTCGTTTTTTAAACAAAATTTTTAGTCATTCTAATAATAGCAGTAAGTCAATTTAAAATTCAAAAAATATATTTTATAACTACTATATAAAATAAATTAAAAATATTTTTATTTTAAAAATAACCTGTACTTCACACGGGCCACTTAGTTAGTATTTATCTATATTATAAAATCTTTGATTTTTTACCACTTTTTGGTGTAATTGAGTCACACCATAATCCTATTTTATCTCTCTTAATCACTCTACTCCTATTTTATCTCTACTAATCTCGTTTATATTATTAAAGCACATTTCTTCTCACCATCTCTTTATTTTATTTTATTTTATTTTAAACATAATTTATTTTTAAATTTTTTATTTTTATAATAAAAAAATTAAAACACGCATCATGTGTGTGAGGTTGACGAATAATAATAAGACGTTGTATTTGTATTTCATAGCTTCATGTATATGGTGTAATAATAAGGGTTTTCTTAACATGTATCTTAAGGGCACATGTTAAACGCTAACATCGAGGCGTTATATTATTTGTTTATGCACTGTTATCAGCAATGCACAAATACAAATACATTGTGATCAGTAATGTTATTTCTAATACATTTGTATTTGTGCATTACTGATAGCAATGCATAAATAAACCTTATGTTGGCGCCTAAGAGTTCATATCGATCTATTATGCCCCTCTACATCTAGCATTGGGTAGACCTCATACAATAACTGTACTAGCTCTACCGTATCTTTTGTTTCATTTCTTCTGGAATACCCTAATAATGCTTACTCATTTGTCTTCTGTATCACACTCTCTCCGCCAGCGGCTTGCACCTCCGCCCACTTCTCACTCCGACGTCATTACGATACTCCTTCACCTCCAAATCCCTTGATAGAAAATTCCATTTTTATCCCTATAGTCCCTTTCAATTACACCTGGGACCATCATCCCTCGCATGCGACGCCGTTCCGCCGCACTCTTCCACCATGGAGAACGTTGATTTGGCCGTCGATTCAGTCTCCGATGAATTGAAGAAGCAGGAGCTAAATGGGACTGATAAAGTTAAATTAAAGCTTGAGGATCTGAATTGGGACCAATCTTTTGTGCGTGAGCTGCCCGGTGATCCACGTACTGATATAATTCCTCGTGACTCGTGAGATATATATAGTATATATGTAAATATAAGCTTCTTCATTTCTTTGTGTATATTTATACGATTTATGCACTTTTACGAGGTGGGTTTGATTTAGTTTAGGAAGATTTGTTTGAGTTGGTTTTAGGACGATCATTTGGTTGTTAATTTTTCCCCCTCTGTTGAAAAGTTACTTTGGTTTCAATTGCTTTCAATATGCCATTTTTACCCTGTCTGGGGGAAGGCTTATTGATACATTAGTGATGAATTTGAATCGGATATTATGATTAGACTAGTAGAGAGTAGTAACCTTCTTCTTTTTTTTTCTTTTTTTCTTTCATTTAAAATTTTTAGTTGGAAGCCCGAATGAATGGAGGAGGTTCACAAGTAAAAAAGTATTTACATTTTTTCAAAAAAAGAGAAAAAGAATTTACATGGAGAATATCCACATAATAGGAGGGAAAGAAAGTTCCACAATTTGGTTTGGGAAGATACAATTTCAAACAACGGGTGAGAATCAAACTTGAGAGCTGATGGTTCCACGGCCTCAATCTTAAGAAGTCAATAAGAAGAAAAAGTTTATATACTTGTTACTTCCTCCATCCCAAATTTGTTGCCCCCTATCTTTTTGGATATCCCAAAATCTCGTCACTTTAGTTACCATTTTACCTTGTTTTGTAAAAATAGAACTTTAGGATGGGGTCTAGTTACTTTCTAAAAATGGTTGGTAGACAAGTGGGGATAAGTAATATATTGGGAGAGGAGGGAGTATGTAATATGGGTTTTCAAGTGGATTATCTTTTTCTAACATTCCATAAAGGAAGATAGGGTAATATGTGATAGAGTGAGTACTGTTTGTCGACCATGTGTAATTCTTAATGAAATGTTTACCCAGTTGAAAGTTGAACTCTTTTAAGATAATATCTACTTTTTAGAGTTTTCCCTCTAATAAGTACCAACTATAATGAACTATCCACCGTTTGCCCAAGTTGAGTAAGAGTGCTTAACTTGGATGGAGGGAAATGTTATTCATATAGTAAGGAATAAAAGAACACATTTAGCAGATAGTCATAATAAAAGATCCAGTTTCTTAGGAGATTCAGTGTAACAGCCTATTCATGTAAACAATTAATCTCACCGTCATATAGTTGTTGTACCCTTATCAACCCAATTTGTCTATGCATTATATCTATTTAGGTATTCACAAGCATAAGCTAAACCAGGTAATTGCTCACACTCACTATGGTATCCTTTCTACCCTTAGTGCCAAATTACATTTGGTGATGAACCACCAAACAATGATGTGGCAACTCCTTGTCAGTCACCTCAGATTTTAATTGGTCTCTAAAATGGACTCCCATTGACAATCTTGTGTAGAAGTGTATAATATCAACTTGTCTTCTCATAACTTTGTTCTAATATTTTACGATAAGTAACCCTTTGTTTTAAGTTTAGCAAGCCTTGCATTGTGTATGTCAAAGTCATAAATAGTACAAAATTTAGTAAGTGTCTACAAGTATTTCATCACAAACTAACTTGACTAATATATCCTGGATATGTCTTCACATTTTTATTGTATAGGTACTACATGCTTGTTATACAAAAGTATCCCCATCAGTTGAGGTGGAGAACCCTTAGCTTGTTGCCTGGTCAGAATCAGCCGCTGAGTTACTTAATTTGGATCATAAAGAGTGAGTTCCTTTTTATTTTGTTTTTTAGCTCTTGATTTTCTTTGTGCTTATTGGCATGATAATAAAACTAGTATTTTTGGATGTTACAAGAAACAAATTAAGCTAGGCAGTGGCTTTCTCTCTCTCTCTCTCTCTCTCTCTCTCCCCCTCCCTCCCACCCAAAAAAAAAAATCTCTTGCATGTTTGCTATTTTTTATTTGCTCCAAGTGATTTGGATTGTATTCAAAAGGATCAGTTTTGCATTTTGCAACTCTCTCTTGAAATAAAAATCTATAAGCAAGGTCTGAATTGATACGGTAAGATGATTCTAAGTCTTATTTGCTTTCTTTTTAAAGAAACTGCATGATCATAATTGGATCGTATATGGTCTAGTGCGTGAGCAAGGAATGCTGTCGCTATATTGATTGGGGATTTCCTAATAGAAGAATGAAAACCTTTATGCGAGAAAAGTGAATAGGGATTCATCCATGTTGTTTGGACGTTTTCTAGTATTAGTAAATTTTGTTCCATGAGTTAATAAAAAAAATAGGGTATGTCGTCCCATCCTACCTTTCAACTGTTGCTAGCTAATTTATATGGATTCTCTATTATCACCAACTGGCTTCCAAGAATTTTTTGATCCATAATACTAGGGATGACAATTCACCTCAAACTTGATTGGGATCCATAATGGGGATCTCCGACCACGACCCCAACAAGGAGGGCTTATTGACCAGTGACCGAGGAGTGGGGTCTGGGCCAGGATACGCTCAAATGCCCACTTTCCCCTGTGCATATATTTTTATAATGATTTTAATGATTATATATGTGTGTGTATATACATATTTTAGTTTCTTTTTGCTCATTATATATATATATGTATGCATACTTGTATTTTTACATTTATTTATATTTGTATACTTTTTATGCATGTACTAAATACTTTTATGTATTATACATGTTTTCTAAACTTATATTTTATTTTTATTATTTTATAAGTATATTATATTCATAGTTATAATTATGTATATGTATAATACAGAGGAATGAGGACCCCATGGGGACACTGAAACCCGAGTGGGCAGGGATGGAAATTTTCTTAACACCCGGGGGTATCTGGGGCGGGGTATACAAAACCCTCCCGCCCATCCCTACATAATGGTAACTGTTAGAGTATATCTCTTGTCCCACATCGAATACCTTGACAAAGTATGTCTAGTATATAATGAGTTGGACCAACTCTTCTCATAGCCAATTAGTTTTGAGTTAGAGAGTTTGATGTCTTTATATACTAGACTTTGGGCCCATTTTAAAAATCTAACATGGTATCAGAGCGGGCTATCCTTGAGCCTAATTAAACACTTTTCTTAGCCTTTATTCTTACCCACTTGCAGTCCATTTCTTACCTTAGGCCTAATTAAACACTTTTCTTAGCCTTCATTCTTACTCACTTGCAGTTCATTTCTTAAGGGTCAAAGTTACCTATTTATTAACTAGTACCACTTATAGGGGTGAAAATGATCCCGAGTTGATCCGAACACCCTAATGCTCAAGCTCGACTCGGATTAAAAAATTTGTGTTCAGGTTCGACTCAAATTCGAACTAATAATTTTCAAGGCTGCTCAAGTTCGACTCGATGAATTACTCGATACTACTCGGCTCGAAGTTACTTGACTCGTTTTCACAACGAGTAATTCGCAAGCCTTTTGGTTCGAGTTCGAGCCTAAGATGGATCACATCAAAATGAGACATAAAAAAAATTAAAAAAACTTTATTTTCATTTATATATAAAAATACATGTGTTACAAAAATTACAATGATAAATTTACAATATTAATTATATTATGATACAATTTTTTGTAACATCATTACATCAAGGCAATAACAAATTTACATAAACCAATCAACCATGCTCCAAAGTGGCAAAAGTCCAAGCCTCAATCCTACAAATAAAAATAATGGGTTAAAAAACTTATCTTTTAATTTGTAAAAAACAAAAAAAAAATGTCAAAAAAAAAAAGGTAAGAACTTTACACCAAAGCTAGCTTGAAGTTTCCTTGCTGGTTATGCATTATCAAATATCAACTTAAGGTTGCAAACCAAATATTTAAACTCCAAATTCCAAACTCAAGCACCAAAGCTAGTAGTTTAGCACCATTTCATAAACCAAATTCCAAACAAAAATACAAAATAACCAAAGTCCAACAGTCCAAGTCCAATAATAAACAAAGTACCAAAGTCTTAATAATTTAAAAACTAAAATGTAAATAGCAATGTATTACAGTAGCAACACTCAACTACTTCCAACACTTTAGTTTCCATTCTCCAAGCTCACCTCCTGCATTGAATCTTCATCAACCTACATTGTCAAACAATTAATATTAATCCATGATATTATTTGTATATGTATTTATTTATGAAAAAAAACTAAACAAATTAATACTTACAATCATGTTTTTTTTAATCTTATATTCAGCTCGCAACCAATCTCCTGTGCAAATCAAAGCCTGAACTGTGTCAGGCTTCAAAGAACTCCTGAACTGGTCAAGAACTCTTCCCCCAGCACTAAATGTTGATTCAGAGGCCACAGTACTCACAGGTATGGACAATATATCTCTTGCCATCCTAGACAAAACCTTGAATTTTAAAGTGTTCGCCTTCCACCATTTTAAAGCATCAAAATTATCATCAACATTACAAACCAACCTCCCTTCTTCCAAGTAAATTTCCAAATCAGACTTCAAACATGGGGATGCAATGTCCATGTTTTGAGCCCAACTATCAAACTGTGCTCTACTTTTGGTCTTACTCTTTAGTCTTAGATCCACCAACAGAAATCACTGGTTTATCATTATTTCTAACACTTGAAGTTTCACATTGACTATTAACAACTTGTTCTGCATTATAAAGTGCCACATATTCATCAAACAGTTCTTGCAAAGCATTTTGAACAAGTGTTAAGTTCCTCTTTGATTCAAACTCACTGACATACATTTTTGGGAAACAAAATATAACTAATTGCATCTTATATCTTGGATCTAAGATAGATGCAATAGCCATCAGTAAGTTGCATTGTCCCCAATATTTATCAAACTTCTCTTTCATCTTGTAAGCCATTTCTTTCATATATTCACAATCATCAACAATAGTTTCATTCAACAACTCCTTGATTTTCCAAATCTCAGGTAAAAACATATTGGAAGTAGGATATTCACAGCCAGTAGACCTGGCAAAATTGGCCCAGGCCCGCGGGCCGGCCCAGCCCGCCCAAAAAAAGTTGGGCTCTGGGCTTCATTTTTTTAGCCCGCCAAAACTTGGGCCTTTTTGGCCCGCCCAAATTTAGCCCAACCCAACATTGGCCCAGCCCGCTCAATCCTTTGTGAAAATGGCCCAAGCCCGCGGGCCGGCCCAGCCCGCCCGCCAAAAAATGGGCTTTGGGCTTCACTTTTTCAGCCCACCGAAACCTGGGCCGTTTTGGCCCAGCCCAATTTTAGCCCAGCCCAACAATGGCCCAGCCCGTTTGGGCCAGCCCAGCCCAATTGCCAGGTCTAACAGCCAGAAAACACATTTGTTGCTTCATTAAACACTTCTAAAAATTTAATAACCCTCTCAGCCCTGTCCCAATCATAGTTATCAAGGCGCCAAGTTGAGGCGAGGCGACAGCCGGGAGCTTAAACGCTTAGGCGACAAGGCGCCCGACTAGTCGTCCACAAGTCGACAAGTCGTTAACAAGGTAAATTTTATACATATAAAATTATATATATTTTACATTTATATGAATATTTATATATTTATATTTCTAATGATTTACCATATTTATAATGCAGGTTGTATCATATCAAATCACAACAAGAAGCGAACAGGATCAAGTCAAAATGTTAATTTTACAATAGTTGTAATTTTTTGAACTTGTACAAACTTCAAATATAATATTTGTAATATTTGATATACATTTGTAATATTTAGTTTAATTCAATATAATTCTTAAATTTATGTTTAGTTTCTTAAGTTTTAACATTGTATATTGTAGAATACCATAAATTTCAATACTAAGAATTCAATAATTTACGATAAAACAAGTAAACAAGCATTGTTAAGATAAATGTATAAACAAGCATATACTCGTATCATAACATTAGACAATCATCCTTAATAAGATAAAAACATTCATTGTTACATTGCCAAAAACAAACATAATATAAAAAACTCAGTATTCTTAAACTCAAAAGTCTCATTTTTCAAAATGAAAAAGATCACTCAAGCTATCAAGCAAAATCATCAAAGATCAAATCATCGTCATCTCTCCCAGCAATGGCATCGTCACTCGAAACAGTAGTTACTCTTCGACCATAATCATCATCCACATCCTCATCATCATTAGGAAGGCCTTCCTCCTCTTCTCCAACATCAGAATCAGAGTCATTCTCAACTCTTATCCTCGGTTCCCTTGAAGTCGAAACACCACCACGTCGTGAGTAGACATGACCCGTTCTACGAAGATTGCGACCCTCGGCGGCATCGGATGCACCAACAGCTCTATCAACATCCTCCCATGTAAGATCATCTCCATGATGAACTACATCTTGCTCGGGAACTATCCACTCATTACCCTAATTGAAATCCTCTAGGACTAATGGATCAAAGTTTCTTCCAAGCTCGCGTCTCTTTTGGAACCTATCAACAATTCGGCGATTGTATTGCACATACACCAAATCATTTAATCGTTGATGCTCCAACCTATTTCTCTTCTTCGTGTGAATCTGAAATTTTTGTTTAAAAAAATATTAAGCAAAATAATATATAAAATATTTATAGATTTAGTTATGTACGAATTAATATTAAATACAAGATATTTAATTACTAAATACTCACAAACTCAAAAGTGCTCCAATTGCGTTCACAACCGGAAGAAGAACAACAAAGGCCTAGGATTCGCTTTGCAAACTTTGTAAGCTCAATAGCACAAGCGCCAAAAGCATTCCACCAATTAACTACATTAGATGTAAAAAATTAAAAAAAAATAAAAATCAAATACAGTCTAAATTATAAAACTTAAAGTAAACTTTATAATTAATTTAATATACTTACTAGGATTTTTTGTCTTTCGTTGCCTAATCGCCATGTCTTTAGACAAGTCATCACGAGAAGATTCATAGACATCGGCTTAGTCGCTTAGCTTGTTTGTCAAAGCTTGGTCGGGAACCATTTTTGAAAGAACATCATTGAAGTTGCTACGTAACTTGTAAGCTAAACCAGATTCTTCATCTTCTTTGATATCAAAATACTTTCCCGGATTTAGAAACAATGTTGCCCCATATAACTTTTGCTCCATTTGGCATGCCCATCTTCGCTCGATAATGTTGATCACTTTCTTGTATAGCCTTTGTTTGTTATTAAAGGCATCTTTGATCTTCTTCTTTGCAAATTCCATCGCAGCAAGAATCTCAGGCATAGCTGGCCTCTCATCCGAATCCACAATCCTCAAGACAACAAGTAATGGTTGTGACGTTCTAATACAATCTTCAACGACATGCCAAAACTAGAAGAAATAACTGTGTCATACACTTTCTTCCCCGCCTCTGTAGTCGACAACTTAGAATGTGTCCAATCATCACTGACGAATAATTGTCTCAAAGCATCCTTGTGCTTGCACAAGCTTTGAAGGGTCAGAAAAGACGTAGCAAATCGAATGACACCCGATCTCACAAAGTCCCTCCCATTTGTTTTGCTCCTCATCGCATCAAGAAGGCGACCATGTCTATAAATGAATGTTGTTATTTTTCTTGCCTTCCCGATCGTAGACTTAAACTGCTTCAAATTGCCTATGTCCTCTAGCATAAGGTCTAGGCAATGGGCTGCACATGGTGTCCAGAACAAAGTAGGTCTCCTCTCCATTAAAATCTGACCAGCTGCCTTATAATTGGAGGCATTGTCTGTCACTACTTGCACAACATACTCAGGTCCAATCTCTTTGATCTTCCCATCAAGTAATTCTGCCAACATGCTTGCATCCTGAGATTGACTAGAAGCATCAACTGATCCCATAAAGTAAGTCCCTGCAGGACTATTAGCAAGAAAATTGATCAAGTGTCTGCCTCTTCTGTCTGTCCATCCGTCTGACATAAGAGTGCAACCATATTGCTTCCAAGAAATTTTGTGTTTCTCCTTCAGTTCCTCTGTTTTAGTCTTTGCCTTCCCTAAAAGAGGAACTCTCAACTTGTGATACGAAGGAGGCTTCAAACCCGGCCCATATTGCCCGATAGCCTCTATCATCAACTCAAAACTTCTTGAATTTGCTGTATTAAAAGGGATGCCATTCTCATAAAAATAGTTGGCAATGTACATGTGAACTTTTTCTTTCTCTTCCGGTGACCTTAGACAATTCTCCAAAGTAGTTTGGCTAGGACCTGTGCGATGCCTTTCGTCCACAACTTCTTCAGGAGATTTCCTAAGATGAGTTTCAATTGACTTTGTTTGTGACTGTGGCTTAGGGAATTGAAATGCACTCTTCATCCTTTTAGATGCAGTCCCAGAACTTGGAACAACTGTAGAGGAAGTATTGGAAGGATTGGATGCATTGCTTGGAATATTTGATGACTGAATTTCTTCTACTTCGTCATTGTCATCAAATTGAATTGGCTTATTCCTTTTGTTACTCATTATTGTTTGATGCATCTCGTTTGTAATTTCTGTTGTAGTTCGAGGACACTTAGACACATCCCCATACCCACCAGTAAGATGTTGCTTGAATCTCTTGATTCCTCCATGAACTTTTTTCCCACAGAGTATGCATTGCACGAGATTTTTATCGCTCAATTCCGGCCAAAATTCATATTTCCATCCCGGATTCTTAGACTTGGCCTTTCTTTTAGGATCCTTACTTGGATCATAACCCTCCGCTCCCGAACTTTCCGCCATTTAATTAGCTACAAAATACAATTTATAATTATATTATAAGAATATGATAACACTGCATCACATATCATATTAGTAAATATAAAATAATATTAATAAATAATATAGAATAAAGATCAACAATTTGGCAATTTATTTTCAAACATAGCTAATCTATATTATAATTAAATAAACAATTTGGCAATTTTTTTTGTTTGGTCCGTTCTCTTATTATTATTATTATTTTGGTTCTACCATTGTCTTTTCCTACATTAAATCAACTTTTATTATTATATAAGAAAATATTCAAAATAAGATCATTTTACCTAATTATATATCAATTATTCAATTCAAATACAATGTGTGTTTATAAATTATATATGTAGTCAAATACTTCTTATCAAAATTTGAAAACAGGGGAAAGTACTCATGGTGATTTTCAAAAATTAATGTGTTCAGAAATTGTTTTGAAAAAAATTTGAGCAGTACTGCAGTAGCAATATAGCAAAATAAAGAGTAAAAAAATGCTAAGAATAAACAGTAGCAATTAATGTGTTCATTCTTTGTACCTTACTCTTTCTTATTACCAATCACTAAATACTAAGAATAAATACCATATGAGTAAATAATATATCAGTAAATAATATAGAATAATATATCAGTAAATAATATAGAATAAGAATTAGCAATTACCAATTACCAATTAACAATTACTAAATATAAAATTGTATATTATTTTAAATTTGGGTCCCAATTACCAATTACCATATCAATTACCAGTTACTAATTAGTCAATTACCATATCAATAATTACTAATTACTATTTACTATACTACCATATCAGCAACAAAGCATACCAGGTACCATACTGTCGACGCCGGGAGGAATCGCTCCCGTGGGGATTGTCACCCTTTCCAATTTTAGCCTTCTTATTAAATGATTTTTTTTTTGGAAAATGTCGGCACTAATGTCGACGGGGTTTTGAAAGATCGTTTTTATTATGATGAGCCAATTGACCAGAGTCGCCAGTTGGTATATTTGAAATGGATGTACCAACTCATCCGAGTTTCGTTTTCGTAAATCGTTGGCTCATGTATGACTCCGAATTAATTGGTCTGCAAACCGAGATTCATAGAGTTCGGGGGCTTGCTTAAGCGAGGGGAAGGTGTTAGGCACCCCCCGACTTCCGTGAAACACGGTTACCTCAATCTTGATGCTTTTCCTATCCTTTAAATTCTTAAAATGTGTCTCGTGATCACCGGGTCTCGTATCCGGATGACCGTCTTGTCTGCGCCGGGTCTCGTATCCGGTCGCTCGTCTCGCGATCACCGGGTCTCGTATCCGGTTGATCGTCTGGTCTGCACCGGGTCTCGTATCCGGTCGCTCGTCTCGTGATCACTGGGTCTCGTATCCGGATGATCGTCTGGTCTGCGCCGGGTCTCGTATCCGGTCGCTCGTTTCGTGATCACCGGGTCTCGTATCCGGTTGATCGTCCTGTCTGCGCCGGGTCTCGTATCCGGTCGCTCGTCTCGTGATCACCGGGTCTCGTATCCGGTTGATCGTCCTGTCTGCGCCGGGTCTCGTATCCGGTCGCTCGTCTCGTGATCACCGGGTCTCGTATCCGGATGATCGTCCTATCTGTGCCGGGTCTCGTATCCGGTCGCTCGTCTCGTGATCACCGGGTCTCGTATCCGGTTGATCGTCTTGTCTGCGCCGGGTCTCGTATCCGGTCGCTCGTCTCGTGATCACCGGGTCTCGTATCCGGTTGATCGTCTCGTATCCGGATGATCGTCCTGTCTGCGCCGGGTCTCGTATCCGGTCGCTCGTCTCGTGATCACCGGGTCTCGTATCCGGATGATCGTCCTGTCTGCGCCGGGTCTCGTATCCGGTCGCTCGTCTCGTGATCACCGGGTCTCGTATTCGGATGATCGTCCTGTCTGCGCCGGGTCTCGTATCCGGTCGCTCGTCTCGTGATCACCGGGTCTCGTATCCGGTTGATCGTCTGGTCTGCGTCGGGTCTCGTATCCGGCTGCGCCGGGTCTCGTATCCGGTCGCTCGTCTCGTTATCACCGGGTCTCGTATCCGGATGATCGTCTGGTCTGCGCCGGGTCTCGTATCCGGTCGCTCCTCTCGTAATCACCGGGTCTCGTATTCGGATGATCGTCCTATCTGCGCCGGGTCTCGTATCCGGTCGCTCGTCTCGTGATCACCGGGTCTCGTATCCGGTTGATCGTCTCGTAATCATCTTATTCCATCGCATTGTCATCAAAGGAAGTTATTCTCCTGACTAGCTTGAAAGGCATCCTTGGAGTTCGTTCTCGTACATCGTTCTTGGCAGCCATCGCTTTTGACTCTGATAGGCTAGGACTTTGACACCTAACCTGCTCGATTTTTTTTTTTTCATTTCATGGATCACGTACAGAATTATCATCTATTCATGCATGTGACACAACATTTAAAATGTAAATTGATGAAAAATGACCCCTGTACAGTCTTTTGATACTGTTCTACAGATGTCATCATTTGTCGTGGTTTGTTTGGATCTCAGCCCTTCCCAGGGATCGCTCACCTTTTTGGATATCAGCCCTTCCCAGGGGTTGTTCACCACCTTGTTGTGGTTCGCTTGGATGCCTTCCCAGGTTCTCACACCACCTTATTGTGATTTGCTTGGATGCCTTCCCAGGGTGCTTCTTGCTTGGATACCAGCCCTTCCCAGGGTCACTCACCACCTTGTTGTGGTTTGCTTGGATGCCTTCCCAGGTTCACTCACCACCTTGTTGTGGTTTGCTTGGATGCCTTCCTAGGGTCACTTCTTGCTTGGATACCAGCCCTTCCCAGGGGTCGCTCGATTTGATTGAAGTGGGATGTGTGATCGGCTTCTGTCCTGGATCTCCCATCAACATCGTCCACGTACCATGCCGTAAAAGCCATCACGGTCTGATCATTTGTGAGGTTGAAAGCGACGTGCTTGTACTTTCCCCTGAAGATTTTCATTTTGATCGTACATGTATGCATGCAAAAGATGTTATGCATGATCTGGCAGATATGTTATGGACAGATGCATGTGCACAACATATGTTTAGATAGAAATGACCCCTGTTCAGTCAAATGATACGATTCGACAGTCGTCGTTGTTTACCAACATTTGATTGGATCACGCCTCGTCGTGAAGTGTAGTTTCTAGACTTCAACATTGGTTTGGTACTCTGCCTGTTCTTGGTCGTCTTCATTTCATCGAGTTGAGGCAGTCTGTTTCGCTCTCTGTGATGATCGACAACTATGTTGGGCTCCTTGGCCTTTTGATCATTTCTGCTGGCCGATATGTTGTTGTCCCGCATTATATCATCCTTGTATATGCTCATGCACGTGGATCATTTGGATGTCGAGGCAGTGATAGTCAGGATTGGGGAGAGGCCCAATGACGAGAAGTTTTGTGCAGCCTCAGCTTCCTTCCATTTCACGATTCTTAACTGCCCCTGCCTTGGCGCGTGTTGTTACCAAGAATTTCTATCGAAAACTCGCGATGTTGACCGTGCTGAGTTATTCACAGCTCTGCAAGATCCTGCATATCAGACAACTAACAAATGCCAAAACTTGAAGGCTCGGGCCGTTGGTGTTAGTTCAACACAAAGATATTATAATCTCGACAAAAGAGTAAATGCAGTTAAAGCACATGAAATTGAATATCTGTTGATCGCACAATCTAGCGAGTTGTGAACCGTGAATGTACTAGATTGGAAGTTATTTTCAATCCCTCGTGAGTTGATGATTTTCTATTTAACGAGTTATAAAATCGTAAGAACACCTTCAAGCATTCATGGTCATTGTACGTGAGTAAGGTCGAATTCAAAAGAACTACCTTCCCTCGTCAAAGGTATCATGTCTCCATTCTCGATAACGTTCTTAGCAGGATTGACGTCATATGACAAATGTACTGTGCGATGCAGCATTCAGTAGGGGTTTCTCTTCCATGACTTCTTGTTTAAGGCCGAGAGTTTTTCGTATTATCTTTTCTCTTTATTAGTCCACTTAACTTGTCTCATTTTCTTAGGCTATTCAAAGTTACCGATTTAACGAGTTTTGGACCAATGACTCCCAAACCAGACGGTTTTGGGGCATTAGGTGTACAGACACCCCTTCGGGTTTATTTACTCGAGTAACAAAGGCCACGGTTCGAGACAAGCTGGTGGTCTGCACCATTCATTCTATGCTTGACCTTGCGCAAGATTCGTTTTCTTAGGCTTGAGTTACCCATGTAGCGAGTGTTAGGCCGGTGACTCCCAAACCAGACGGCTTTAGGGCACCAGATGTAGAGACACCCCTTAAGCTTAATTACTCGAGTAGCCCATGCCACGATTCGAATCTGCTCGGGCCTCCTCTACTGTAATGCTCGTTTTCTTAGGCTCTGAGTTACCCATGTAACGAGTGTTGGGCCAGCGACTCCCAAACCAAATGGCTTTAGGGCACCAGGTGTAGAGACACCCCTCGGGCTTAATTACTCGAATAACCCAGGCCACGATTCGAGACATTAGCTTGATAATCATTTATCGTCTGACTTCTTGATATTAGCTTGATAATTATTGGCTGCCTGACTACGTGTTAATTGCCATCAACGTCGTCATAGTTTTATACCCCATAACTGAAAGTTCGTGCAAATGCAAAGTGAAGACTGGCACATGAGGTCGATTCTGTTGCAAACGTTGCTTTGAATTAAGGCTTTGTACCCGATCAAAAGGTTGAATAGCTTTCTTTGTCTAATCATACTCACGATCGTGCTCCACGGTTGTTTGTCAGAATTAATCCGATTCCTATCAAGTCAAATAAAATCCCCTTTCACGCGGGTCATCGTATCTCGGAAAAACTATGCTTGACAAATGCCAAATGATCGTATCGTTGAATATTGAATTGACATGAGGTAGCATTTAATGATGATGGTGCATGTTGATGGGATTGTTGCATGGGTGCCAATTTGCACGTCATCATTTCCTGGGTAGTTGATAAATGCCCCAGTGTTAAGTTGCTTTTCTTGTGATCTCCCTCGTACTGGTTGCATCGGTATCTCGCTGGGCTAACAAAAGATCCGGTCCTTTGACTTGTTGAAAGGTTTGGGGGATTTTTGAGAGATTTTTTTTTTTGTGGTCAAATTTGCCCCTACTCCGGGTTCTTTGTGATCGTTAGGGGTTCTGATGTTCGATGGCGATGGTTTGGTCTAAGTCGGGTTTGGGTTTATCTTCGACCCATCCTTTGATCTCGTCAGGCGTATTGTCGATATCTGTCTCGTCCTGCTCAATCCCCATCAGATCGAAATCTAGTTCTATACCAAAATCGTGATCCTCCTTCAAATTTGGCCTATTGCTTGTCAGGCTAGAATGCCTCAAATCGGGGTACCTGCTGCACGGTCCCACTGGCCACGGTGAGGTCAAGCAATGGAGCTTATTAGGAGGTGCATGGATCGCATTGGCATGGATCTGGCATTGATGGCATTTCTTGACATGAGTATCGCAGTCAGTTTTCGTGGTTAGCCAGTAGTGACCCGTTCACATGATTTTCTTTGCCAAAAATGTTCTGCTCATATGGGCTCCGCACACATCGCCATGTACTTCCTTCATTAATCTGTGGGCTTCTTCGGCTTCCAGATATCTCAGCAGTCCCGTAGCTAGGTCCCATTTATGCAAATCGTCTCCGCTTATGAAGAATTTCACTGCCCATCTTTGGATTCTCCTTCCTCGGTCAGATCTGCATTTTTGGGAGAGGAGCTGTCTCGAAGGAACTCTTTAATGTTTTGATACCAAGCCCATTTAGGAGGGGCGTCACTATGGGAGATCTCTCCGATCTGATCCTCATAGGCCGGACAAGTCTGTACTGCAATTTCTCCCTTAAAGCTCGTCTCGTACCGTGATGTGTGAATCAGGGAAGCCAGTGTGGCTAGAGTATCCGCGAAGTCATTTTGATTTCTGGGAACGTGCCGAAAGGCAATATCTTCGAATTGTTTGGCAAGTTTGATGATGAGGCGATGGTAGGGCAATAGCCGAAGCCCTTTGGTGCTGTATATTCCCATGGCCTGCCGGATGACCAATTCGGAGTCTCCAACTACTATCATCCTTTTGATTTCCATTCCCAGGGCTAATCTCAGTCCTAGGATGCATCCCTCGTATTCGGCCGTATTGTTGGAGTGGCAGAACTGTAATTTCACGGCTACCGGTTTCTGCCATTTGGATGGATGGAGTATGGACTTTACGGCCTCTTAGTTGGGTCCTAGGGGCAATCTCGCAAAACAAACAAGGGCCGTAGTTTAGTACTGTGCCAGTTACAAGTTGGCAGATGCATGTCAACACTGATGCATGATTATGATTATTATTATTATTATTATTTTTTTTAAGGTTCTCTAATCTTATCCTGCAAAACAAGGTCAGTGTTTGATGACAGGATAGTATTTAGAAGTTTTAGAAAACCTTGGTGCGTGGTATGGATTGCCTTCCTGCAAAACCATGTCAGTATTCTCTTTGCATGTGCAGGTGATGTAATCACATGATACAAGACATATTTATTACGATGATGACGGTATGACAGTTGTATGCCATTTACATGACATTTATTTATTCGACTGAACGATAAAAGGGCATGAAGAAACTTCCCTTTCGTTAGGTTTATCAGAGGCTGACCTACCCTAGGGTTACTCTCGCGGGTTTTTCGGCATGAAGGTCCCCAAATCTTCGCAATCTACTCGTCTGAATCCTTTCGATTGGAGCGGATCTGGGTGGTGCGTTTCCTGGGCCATCTCCGGAGAGCAGCCCCTTCGAGTCCAGTAATAAGCAACCGACGGGTTCACCTCAAGAGGAGGTACACTCTCAACATACATTCACATTCATCGTCCTCACCGTATGCATATGATTACTTTGAAGTAAAGCAATTCCATTCAATCATTCATTCATTGGACAAAAACACACATTCACACAACAATAAGTAAAATAGGTCAAAATGTCGCACGCACATACACATTCATAAATTTTAAAGGATAGGACAACATCAAGATTTGAACGCGGCTTAAGCCCTCTAATGTCCCCAGCAGAGTCGCCAGCTGTCGACGCCGGGAGGAATCGCTCCCGTGGGGATTGTCACCCTTTCCAATTTTAGCCTTCTTATTAAATGATTTTTTTTTTTGGAAAAGGTTGGCACTAATGTCGACGGGGTTTTGAAAGATCGTTTTTATTATGATGAGCCAATTGACCAGAGTCGCCAGTTGGTATATTTAAAATGGATGTACCAACTCATCCGAGTTTCGTTTTCGTAAATCGCTGGCTCATGTATGACTCCGAATTAATTGGTCTACAAACCGAGATTCATAGAGTTCGGGGGCTTGCTTAAGCGAGGGGAAGGTGTTAGGCACCCCCCGACTTCCGTGAAACACGGTTACCGCAATCTTGATGCTTTTCCTATCCTTTAAATTCTTAAAATGTGTATGCGTGCGCGTGTGTGTGCCTATATGAATATTGTGGTGAGTTTGTATGAAAGAATCATTTGGGGATTTTTATGGAAAGTCGTGTTTTGAGAGTGCTTTAGAATATCCTTCGATTTATACGAGAAAGCTTTATTCTTTATTGGAAAAGGTTTGATTTTAATTGTCAAAACTGCAAGGTTTTCATTTAGGTGTCGTTTTGGCAAAACAAGAGTTTTTAAACCTTCGTCAAAATAGGAATCGAGACCTATACGTTGCTCTCATAATTAAAATGACGACAATTTCTAGGATTTCTTTAACCCTATGCACGTTGGTTTAATAAAACGTCACTTATTCTATAAAACCATTTTTTGATATTTGAAAACGATTTTCTTTAACCTTCTCGTTAAATAGGAATCGACATTCATTAGCACTTTCAATTTCTTACCCTCGTGATGCTAATAACCTAATTTGATTGATTTTACGAAAATCTTCATCGTTTAGCTTCGAAATCAATTTTAGGTCGTAAATCAAATCAAGCATTAAAATGCGTTGGGGCTATTCATGGGCATGTAAGCCATCAAAATAACCCCGAACGCTCAACCACATGTTTCACTATTACGGGGCCTTAAACCCGATTTTCGACTTGATATCGTTTTAAGGCCCAATGATTACATATTTACAACCAAGGATAATCGATCCTATTACATGCACCAAAATTGTCCATCATCGGATTTGGACCACGGGGTCGCGTTCCTAGGCTCACATCCAAAATTACTATACACCCGCAAAATAGATAACACACCAATGAACAACACCGAGTTGCCTAACACATTACAATATCCTAAAATAGCAATTTAAATACACTACGCCTAATTCATTACCATAACGAACTAAAAATCACCAAATGGATATCATCGGACCATTAGGAAGAATTTTGTTCCGTTGGAACCCTCACTAATAGTCCTCAATCCTCGTATCCTTAATAATATACAAGAAAAACTACATTTAATATAGCCCAAATGACAAAAAGCTTAACAAAAATGGTATAACAAAATGCTATAACAAAGGGTTTTTCACCTTGCAATTAATCCCCACGATGGGTGTACACTTATGTATTGAGTAGAGTAGGAAATATATGTGCTATAATCTCCCAAAAGGGGTACAAATCCTCACTATTTTCTCTCTTTTCTCTCCCTAACTCGCTGCTGCCTGCTGCTATTTTCTTCTTCTTTCAAAATTTCTTCCGTCGCTTCAACTCCCTGTATCCGAATGAAGAAATGAGCTGATAAAGGCTGGCCAAGGGCAGCCGCAGATTGATCTGCGGCTGGCCTTGGTTTCTCGGCGCCCGCCGCGCACTTCAGCCGCCCGCCGCGCACTCCAATTATTTTAATCGTTGGCCGCAGATCAATCCACGGCTGAGTGGGCTGATTTTCTCGATTTTCGAGCCGCACCTTGATTCTCGTGTCGTACCGTTGGTTTTCGCTGAGAGGCTCGTATTTTGCAGTCCGGGAACCGCTGAGAAACGTGCCATATCATTCCGCTTTGATCGTTGTCGTGTCGGCTTTGATCGCACGTCGTTGCGGTGGCTCTGAGTGTTCGTACTTATGTCCACCTTTCGTTCTCGTAAGCTGGGTTCATTGACGATTTTGTCCTCCTGTCAGGGTTAGTATACGAAGTGCAAAATTTGGGTGTCTACACATACCATATAAAAAATATATAGCACCAGACCACCAGTCAACAAAGCAGAAGTGACAGGAAATAAAAGGAAGAAAAAAAAATTGAGTAGCAGTCATTCAGTCAAGACTCAAGACCCAAGACCGGAAATAAAGAAAGAAAGAAATTTGGGCAGCATAACAATAAAGCAAAACAAAGTAGAACTGTAGAATATCCAAAAAAAAAATGGTCGGAGTAGAAGAAGAGAGAGAAGAAGAAGAGTAGAAGAAGAGAGAGAAGAAGAAGCATAGCTGTAGAGAGCTGCCGGAGAAGATCGTCGGAGAAGATCGCCGCTGTTGTAGTCGGCTTGGTCGCTGTAGATGGCTGTTGTAGTCGACGTCGGTAAGTCTTCTCTCCCTCTCTATTGATGGCCTGTTGCTCTTGTTCTCCCTCTCTGTTTGGATCGATTAGGTTTTAGGTCGACTTGCTTGTTTTTTTTTACCCAGAAAAGTTCGGGTCAAACCAAAACCCGCAATAACCAAGGCGACCGCTTATAACTCAAGTCGTCCAAATCGTTGCCAAGGCGTCGACTTTGTTGGCTGAGCCCTCGCTTTTCAGACCTCCGACCAAGTCGACCAAACGCCTTCATAGTTTTCACCGCCTGGACGCCTAAGCGTCGCCTAGGCGACGCCTAGGCGACGACTTGATAACCCTGGTCCCAATCTTCTCTACTAGGCAAAGAATTATAATGAAGGTCTCTCTCTTTGTACAATGGGAACACATCCTTGAATTGCAAAGCAGATTCTAACATGGCATATGTGGAATTCCACCTAGTGGGGACATCTAAGATCAATCTTTTTGAAGATGGTAATTGTAAATTTTTCACAATCTCACCAAATTTATGAAGACGAGATGGAGACATTTTCAAGTACTTGACAGTCTCACGAATATTTTGAATAACATTTTGGATAATCCCCAAACCATCTTGCACCATCAAATTAAGAATGTGGGCACAACATCTAACATGAAATATTTTACCACTAAAATAAAGGCCACCTTTCAATGTAAAATTATCCCTAAGATGCCTTACAACATAATCATTTGCAGATGCATTATCAAGAGTAATAGTCGATATTTTATTTTCAATTCCCCACTCAGTTAGACAATGCAAAACAGAATCAGAGATCATAAGACCAGTATGTGGAGGTGCCATGGTACAAAAATTGATAACCCTTTTATGCAAGTTCCAATCAGAATCCAAAAAATGAGCAGTGAGGCACATATAACCAATAGTTTGATTAGAAGTCCACAAATCAGATGTTAAACTTATTCTACTAATACCATCAAACAAAGCCTTAATTTTTTTCTTCTCTGAACCATAAAGCTTCATGCAGACATTCCTTATTGTCACCCTAGAAATGGGATCAAACCTTGGATTCAAAGTTTTCAAAAATAGTATGAAAAATTCATGCTCAATCATACGAAAAGGGTATTCATGCACACATATCATCTTAGCAAAAACTTCCCTTACCTTTTCTTTATCATACTTGAAGAAATTCAACTTTCCAGTTTTACCTTGCATTTCTAAAGTAAGATAAGACAATACCTGCTGCTTTGGTGTTCCAGAACCAGAAATTGAAGCTAACCGAATAGAGCAAGTGTTCATGTGCCTATTCAAATGACTGGTAGAACCAGTATTTTGAAGAGCAAGCCTTGTACGACAATGCTTGCACTCAGCCTTCTTGGTTCCATCTCTTAATGTCACAACAATAAACTCCTCCCATGCTTTTGAGGTTTTTTTCTTTCTTTTTTTTTCATGCTCAACTTCAACCTCAATCTCAGTAGCATTTTTAGGCTGAGAATCACCAAAATCAGAGGAATTAAGCACTTGACCATCAGTAACTTGAGATATGTTTTCAGTTATAGTATTTGGCACTTGAAATAGTCCAAATAAATCTTCAATCAAGCTTATGATCTCATTATTACCACCTTAAACAAACAAACAAAACAATAATCAGAATAACAAATAACTTTGAATCAATATAACATATGCATGCACAGTAAAATATTATAGTTATACATATATAAATCAATTAATATATATGAATATACCAGAAGCATCAACATGCTTCATTGAATTGAATAAGTTATAAGTCTGAAGAGAATCAGAGATGAAGAGCCGAAGAACGGAAGAAGGTGTTAGATTTTAATCATGACAATTCAGCAGATGTTTAATGTTTTTCTTTACATATACATTCTTTCAATATCTCTCAATATATATATATATATATATATATATATATAATGTCCACTATGTCCTGTAACATCCACATGGACCACATCTTGTGACAAAAACTAAAATGTCCACTATGTATACTATATATATATATATATATATATATATATATATATATATATATATATTGTTCAGTATTCTTCCGCGTGCTAACTTAGCAACTTTCAATGTGCAACATTCTCGGTGGGTATTTTTGTTAATGTAAAGTAATATATATATATATATATATATATATATTACTTTACATTAAAAAAAGAGACCCACTACGTATACTATATATATATATATATATTACTTTACATTAACAAAAATACCCACCCAGAATTTTGCACATTAAAACTTGCTAAGTTAGCACGCGGAAGAATACTGAACATGCTATGCATTTAAATTTAAAGTATATACTGAACATCCCACTACCTTCTACCACCATTCAATTATCAAGCATTATCTTGGGAAATACATCCCACTACTTACTTTTCCTGCTTTATTAGATACTAAACGATCAAGTAAGTATCGAACCCCTAAACGAGTAGGGTTCATCGAGGAAGGATCGAGCATGGATCAAATGAAAGAGGCAAGCTCGAACCTTAAAACGAGCGAACGGTATTGTGCTCAGATTCGAGTTCAGTATTATAACCCCAAAAACGAGCCTGACTCATATTCGACTCAGATGCCAACCGAATCCGAGTCTTGGATCATATTTTCGGGTCGAATCTGAATCGGATACCGAACTACTCGAATCGATTTTCACCCCTAACCACTTATCAATTGGACCAATAGTTGCCCGTGGTTTACTAGATTTTTTCTGAGTTTGTCTTGTGAGTAGCTTCTTGTGGGCTTGTGTATCTTGTGTGGGTCACATGCAACCCTCAATAGACCAGGTTACACTATTCATCAGGTCCACGTGCAACCCTCAATAGACCGGGTTACACGTAAGGGGAGTGTTAGAGTATATCTCTTGTCCCACATCGAATACCTTAACAAAGTATGTTTAGTATATAATTAGTTGGACCAACTCTTCTCATAGCCAATTGGTTTTAAGTTAAAGAGCTTGATGTCTTTATATACTAGACTTTGGGCCCATTTTATAAATATAACAGTAACCAAGAAGAATTGGAATTATGTTAATTTTTCTTTTAAATGAATATTATGATTATATTTGTTCTCTGGTTATATGGAACATTTGATATCCATTATCCTTGTCCCTAATTAATTTACCATGTCAAATCTTACCTCACTCATTTTCAAGCATGTCTTATCATTCAATCTCTTTGTCATTTAATGTCTTATTATCTGCAGGACTAACTGTTTTAGTATTTTAGATTCAAAAGACCCGACTTTTCACTTAAGTTCTCCGGGGCATCTCCTTTGGAAGGAGTGTAAGTGTCAAATGCGGCTTATCTCTCTCACAAACCCTTTCTAGTGAAGCTTCATTCAGCCTTCATGATCATGTTTACTTTTTTCAGAATGCCGTATGCTCAATGCTATGGAGGGCATCAGTTTTGGACGTAGGCTGGTCAGTTGGGTGATGGTCGCGCAATAACGCTTGGCGAACTTCTCAATCTAAAGTCTGAAAGGTGGGAACTGCAGCTTAAGGGTGTTGGGAAGACTCCGTACAACCGGTTTGCTAATGGTCTTGCAGTTCTGCGTAGTAGTCTCCGGGAATTCCTTTGCAGCGAAGCAATGCACAGTCTAGGAATCCCAACAACATGTGCACTTTGTCTTATAACAACAGGAAAATATGTCACTCGTGACATGTTCTACGAGTATGTCTTACAAAATATAATTACTAAATGTTCAGTAATAGGCTTACCAGTTCTTCAGAAATTGAAAGCTTTCTTTCCACATATAAAAACTGTTTTCGATAATCAAAATTCCCGTATATTTTCTATTCGCTGTTCTTAAATTTACATATAAAATATCTACTTAAATTAGTCAATATGGAAGAAATTAAAACATAAATGATGACGGGGAAGTAGACTTTGGGGTTGATTTGAAATATCATATTACCAAAATAACTGGAATGTGATAGTGGTTAGGTATGTTATTATCTAATTGGGTTGCTTTATTGTAATCTTCTGATCACTCTTCATATGCCATGCAGTGGCAATCCAAAGGATGAACCTGGTGCAATAGTTTGTAGAGTTGCTCAATCATTTGTGCGTTTTGGTTCATTTCAGATACATGCTTCTAGAGGGAAAGAGGACCTTGACATTGTTCGTACTTTGGCCGACTACATCATTAGGCATCACTTTCCACATATAGAGAACATAAGCAAAAGCGAAAGTTTATCCTTCAGCACAGGAAAGGAAGATAATTCAGATGTGGATCTAACTTCAAACAAATATGCACGTGAGTTATTTGATCTAGAGCAATTACATATCAAATGTGTGTTGTAATTATTCTATTCTTTTTGTGCACAGAAACTAATATGTTGCCTATTTAAATGGAATAACGTTGTAGCCTATAAGCAGGTCTATTTTCTAGTACTCTGGCATGTCACCCATATCACTTATTGCCTATAGGATAATTACTCACACCACTCAGGTTTTACTGAACATCTTGAGGAATTAGAATGACCAAGACAATTTCTTAATTCGTACTATTCATCTTCATGATCATAACATCATTAACTCCATCTTTTTATAGAGTTTATAGCCTAAACCAAAATGCTAAAATGAACCGTGGGTAAACTATCACCCATGTACTATAGATTTCTACGAACTAACAATTAAGTCGCTAGAATTGCTTTATTTTTACTAATGGCCATTGGCCTTACAGGGAGGGGAGTGTATTTAAGTCGAGATAAAATTAGAGGAACTGCTAAATATGTTTTCGGTTGTCAAATTTATGGTGCTGAATAGAAATTTATGATGTTTTGGAATGTTCTTACAAAATTGCAACTCACCACCATTTCAATGTCTTCAAGAAAATCTGGTCGAGATTAATTTCTGTTATTGGGTGTATCTTGTTTTTCGTTTCTGTTTATGTTTGTTTGTGGTTGCCATGTACTATTGGGTTATGGTTTACATTGTGACTCAATAATTTTTGTTCTCTGGTGTCAACTTGCAGTTCTGATCGATCTTTCTCATTGCACCTCTTTCTTTTAACAGATGTTATGCAATTTAAGTATATCTTGACTGCAGTAATGTGGAACGCACTTTAACTTCTCCTGTATTCCCTTATTATCATCTTTACATTGTTTGTGCTTGGATAAACTTCATGACAAAACCAATGGTGCTGATTCTTATTTGCCCTTGTAATTTCCTTTGAATTGTACTCCATCCGAATTGAGTGTTTTGTGGGTTATATACATAATGTGTATATATGGAGTGTGAATTGTAACAAATATTTAAAATGATACTAATTGGGCAAACTCATCTATTGTGGTTTATAGGAGAAATAGACGGTCTAAATTTAATTTTTTTTTAACCTTTTTGCCATGCATCAAATAACACTTTTTTTTAAAAAAAAATTGAATCGTCTGTTTTTCACGATTGATGAGTTTGCCCAAATAGTAGCATTTACCATGGAATAAGATTTGATTCTATTCATGGAGATTCTGTAAAGTGTAGTAGAGGGTGACAGAGTACGTGCTCGTGCGGTTCATATATACAAAGTGCATTTCTCTCTCTATGTCAGATTAAATATGTTTTCGCGTCATCGTCGTTGAAAGACTCCACAACAACAATTTCTCCTCCGACGCTTTTTCTCCGTCAGCGACTTGGGGGTTGACCATTCCTGAACAAATTTCACCTTAACAAAAGAGTTAAAAGCAAAAAAACCTAAGAGTTGATTTTTGAGTACCAGCTCCTTCAAACATTTGTTATGGATCATTTTTTTATAGGAAAATAATATACATGTCAACAAATATTTGAAGAAGTTGGATTGCCATCAATGTAAAAGTGTATGCGATAAGATAAAATAAATTAAAGTGAAATTCTTCTTAATTTTTATTTATTTCATGTATTCACATACGTCGTAATAATAATTCAGCTAAAATTTTGGCAATGTATATATGTTTTTACTTTTATTCTTCAAAAAGTTAATACTACTAGCATACCATGATTGACCTGTAATGAAGTTTGATTGGTATAGTAAATTTTTTTGACATTTGAGAAAGGAAAGCATGGTATTCAATTTGGGATTAGAGGAATTAGGATACTGGGTTGCCCGGTGAAAGTATAAAATGAGCAAGTCCAAATGTAAGTTTAGCATCAGTTCTCAATTGAAAGTTAGTATAAATAAATTTGTCATTTTGAAGTCTGTTATTGTTTTGTGAGACAAAAGAAAGTAATTTTTTTTGTGTTACTGTTTTTGTTTTGGATAAATGTATCCTATAAAAACGAATAATGTTAGAGATAGTAAAGTTTTGATCTCAAAAAATAGGAGTATCTTAAATAATGTATTATCATTATATATGTTTTAAATAATTGATTATATCATAAAAACATCGCTAAAATATTTAAGGCTCATTTTAGACTTATTTGAGATCAAAAATTTAATATCCTTAACATTATAAAAAGTCATAACATAAATTATTAAAGGTATATTTGTCTAAAATAAAATTATTGTGATATTTGGTGTTTCTATATTTTTTGTTTCGTCAAATATAATTTCCCTAAAAATTTTATAACCTAATTGATAGTATTTTAATCGATTCAAAAATTTTATACCTCTACAAAATAGTTTTATTTGTAATTATTTTTGTTCTACAAAAATAGTATTTTTTTTGTTACTCATCATATAAAATAACATAATATTCTTAAATTTATAATTTAAGATTACAATTTTACTATCATACTATTATTATTAAACACTCAATATATTCAAAGATAAAAATATAAAAAGGTATTATTAAAATTTATAAATTTTATAAATAAGAATCTCCGTGAAACAAAAGAAGTAATTTTTCACGACAAAGTTAGATTGTTATTAATGTGTAATTTTAGGGAATAAGATATATTTTTTTTGTTCCCTTTTATTTATTTATTTATTTAGAGAATAAAATTTATTTATTTTTATTTGTCCGTTAATAATTTAATTTGTTTATTATTTTTATATTAAATACTAATTTATTTCGATTTTATTTTTTCAATGAATTTTAATCTCCGAAACTCTCCCAACCGCACACGTATTCCGATTACTGCATCGTTTAGCTCAAAATTACCACCATCAACACCTATTTCTCTCTCATTCTCAAGATCTGTGTCTGACCTCTTTCGAAGGAGGAGCAGCTCTCTGACTCTGAGAGATTCAAGGTTAGTCAAATTTTCATTTATTTATCTCTTTCCTGTTACACTGATTCTTCTTGGTCCCATTTCTTTTCACCCATTTTGTTTCTGTTTTCTAAAAATTGAATGGGAGATTAATGTTCATCATATTTTTGAACACAAATTGGTATAAGCATAAAGTATATAAAGCATAAAGAGCTGTAACATCAAATGAAAATAAATAAATAAATAAATTAAAATTCTTCCAATCAACCACCATGTACCATCTTATCTGGGAATCTTCCCTATCAAACAAAAAAAAAAATAATAATCTCCAAATTCCAGAAAAATTATTGCTTTATAACATTTGTATGAACCCAGATAACTCAAAGACATTTTTTTAATGATTAATTAAAAAAAGTCTTTATTCTTCTTACAAAAAAAACTTTCAGCCAACAAAAAGGTGGCATAGTGTTTTAGTGTTAAAACCTTGAACTTTGAAGTGATTTTTCTCTCCATACCATTTCTCAAGCCATGCAACAGTGCTATGTGTAGCTAATGTGCTAGTGGTTCATGTCATTTGCTGAATTGCTGAGCCCATCTACTCAATAATCCAACCCTTTTATATGTTCAGAATTAGACCCAGAAATGTTTTTATTTATTTATTTATTATTTTTTAAAAAATTCTTTCTTGCATCCATTCATAGATTAGCATTGTTGTTGTATTAGATCTACAAATATTGGTTTAATTCCACTTCCGTGCTTGAGTATAAAGGGTATTCCCCGTGTAATCAATTATCAATAGTACATAAACAATACCTTTTTTCATTTCTAGCAGATCTTGGTTTCTAAGTCTTGCGCATTTCTATGTATCATAATTGAACTAGGTAATGAGCAATCCGTTATAAGGATCTGCGTCACTTTACTGGCTTTAAGACCTTTGAATTAGAAACTACAAGTTCTCTGACATGTGACTGCTTGATAGATGTAATACTTCCTGCATTCAAAATATAAGATGATAATTGACTTTTTGAAGTCAACTTCAAATATTTTCAAACTAAAAATTTACTTGGATTCTTTTAATTTTAGTTGGTACAAGAATGAATATTGTAAGCTATCTAAAAGTATTACTCATTGTAAAATTTATTAAGATCTATTGTTTCATAATTTTGTATGATCATCTCAAATTTGAGTTTGAAAAAGTATCAAATTGACTTTCAAAAGTCAAATAATGATCTTATAATTTAGAATGGATTGAGATATATATAATATGCCAGCATTTGCAGGGGATGGGCGTTCCTAGAAGACTTGAGGTATGGAGAATGGGCATCGTGAACTACTCGGATGCACTTAAGCTGCAGGAGAAGCTGGCTGCTGATAGAAAAACCTGTAAGATTTCTGATACTCTGTTGTCCCTACAACACCCACCTACATATACCGTTGGCAAACGGCGAACTGATCACAACTTATTAGTTCCAGTAGATGAACTAAAAGCTATGGGTGCAAAACTAAATTATACGCAAAGGGGAGGGGATATTACATTTCATGGTCCACGCCAAGCCATCTTATATCCCATTATTTCCTTGCGAGATATTGGGCTTGGTGCTAGAAAGTATGTGGAGAAACTTGAGTTAACTATGGTTAATTTGGCATCTCTATATGGTGTGAAGGCTTGTCCTGGACGAGCAGGTGAGATCGGGATGTGGGTCGGGGAGAGAAAGATTGGTGCGATTGGGATTCGAATTTCATCAGGGATTACTTCTCATGGTTTGGCATTTAACATTGATCCTGATTTAAGCTACTTTAAGCATATTGTGCCTTGTGGAATTGCAGATAAAGAAGTTACCTCTTTGAGACTAGAAACAAACATTGACCTTCCTGCAGAAGAAGTGATTCACGACCAGTTAATTTCTTGTTTTGCAAAATTATTTGAGTTTGATAGTATTGTTTGGAAATACAATGCAGCATCATCGATGGATAACCAGCAAAACTGAATAAGCTTCCGGCATTGTATGCCAAAAGGTACCGGATTTTTTTTAGTATTTGCTCATCCAAAACCTTTTCTTTAATAAAATGACATTGGAGGAATGTTACTAAAGGTTTGTGAGTTTCAAGGTATGCTTTTAAATTAGAGTATATAAGTTTCTTAGTGATGCATATCAAAAAAACTTTCTAGTGACGAGAATTTGTGCAAAACCTATAACCGCTAAGGAAATATCAATAATTCTCGAAATTTGGAGTAAACAGCAAGTTCAACAGCTCTTCTTTTTGGATTTATAGAAGGCAGGGCCAAAACAATTGGTACTTTAACTTCTAAAACACAAATGAACAGGGGAGTTTGCAATTAAGGCATTTAACACTAGATTCGTAAGGACTCGGGTGAAAGTTGTAAACCAAACCTCACTGTCCGAAAGGTAAATGTAATTCCAGTAGTTGTATGCCTAATGAGAGAAATAATGTTAGTTTCTGTCCAGTGATGTGCAGTAATGTTGTTTATTACAACTTATAAGGCTTGGAGTCAGGTATTTGACTTTGATCTTAGTTCTTAGGTTATCCAAACCGCATTATTTCCTCAACCAAAGACCCTGAAAAGCACTTATTTCATCTCTCCTGGAATCTTAAGCTTCAGTCTATACTACTATAATGAATTTTCTAATTCTACCTCCAAGAATAACCCTCCCTGAGGTGCTGGAACATTATCTTGGTATCAAACTTATTCATTCAGATTTACGTGTACTATATACATTTGATCTCATTAGTGAAGTAAACCACATTTCTAATAGGATTAAAAACTCACTTATTTTTGAAGTAGGAGCCTGATCCTAGTTATTTTTCCTGTTATCAAGCCATTTCTTCCTAGGTATTTTTCTGGTTATCAAGCTATTTCTTTCTAGTTATCTTTCTGGTTATTGTCCTGCTCCTGCATCATAAGCAGTATAATTTCAATCTGGCACTTGAGCATAGGGATCATTGGTAATGTAAACCACGTTTTCAAAAAGTATTAAAACTTTACTTATATTCAGGGATATAACAGTTTTTAGTATTCTTTACTAGTGTCTGCAATCAATCCTAGATTAAAATGAGTACAAGTTGTTAAAAGTCGACGTTCCATCTCGAGCCATCTTTAGATTGACAGAAACATGTTGTTGTACAGGAAAACCATGTTGAGGGAAAAAAGAATGAACCCTATGGCCTATGTTGTGTTGTGTTGTGTAGGTAACAAAGCATTAAGGCTTACTCAAATTGAAGATAGGAAACTCATCTCATGATGGTAAACAAAATCAGAGCATTCTTTTTCAACGATGATGAACCGATTCAATCACACGTTACATTGGACTCGTGACTACATTGTAAATTTCTGGTATGACAGTCCATGTTCCACACATATTGAGCAATTACAACCACAATGGGTTTGAGGGTGGTCGCATTAGGACCAATGCACTTGATGGAGGTTAAGTCCTCGACCGAAGTCTCAATATGGACTTTAAAGAGAAACTCGTAGGTTAAAAAACAAAATATTTCTAAGAATGTGATTATAACTGTTTCTTGTGAAGCTTGCAGAGTTAAGTTTAATTGTGGTTGTTGCACTTTTTAGAGATGCTAAATTCAATCAATTCATTAGATTTAATAAGGATTTTCTTAATGTGTGCCCTTAGGGCACACATTATACACATGAATCGAGGGAATATTTTCTTGATTCTTGTGCATATTCCCTTGATCTGTGTGTAAACGCAGAAATCAAGGGAATATGCACAGGAATCAAGGGAATATTTCCTCGATTCCTGTGTATAATGTGTGCCCTTAGAGCACACATTAGAAGGACCCATTTAATAATGCATGGGAGAAAAGAAGAATACTGATGTG
Source organism: Aralia elata (assembly GCA_034770075.1). Classification (NCBI taxonomy): domain Eukaryota; kingdom Viridiplantae; phylum Streptophyta; class Magnoliopsida; order Apiales; family Araliaceae; genus Aralia; species Aralia elata. Next base: position 3,644,317 of record CM068387.1, read on the forward strand.
GTATCATGTGCTAAGTTGCATAAGATATTGTTCATTAATGTTTGAAGATTGCAGGGAAGATAGAGAACTATATGTGGATTAGTATCACGTGATAAGCTCCTTCCTAGTTCCGACCTACTAAAGAACAATTAGTAAAAAATTATAGTGAAGTATCTCAAATTTCTAAACTATAGCTTATTTCCTAGGAAGCCATAAGGTTAGTAGTTCTTTTATAAAGTTCCAAGTTTTTGGTTGAGGATTGACCTTTACAAAAGGTAATAATTCTCATGACCATACTCAAACTCAATGTAGTTGTAATTGTTCATTAAATGTGGGATAGGAATTAGGAAGATCACACTTACTAAGAGTTTACAGTGTAGCCATGAGTTCAATGTGTCGTGTGGTTGGATTGATTCCTTGTCGTAAAGAAAGAAAGGTGAGAGAACTACTTCCAAGGAATTGTTGATGGGTACAATTTGTCAATGTTGCTTGACCACAAATTGCATTTTACATTGTTTTATTATTGTATCTTAAAAGCATGTTGATCTCTTGTTTTTTTGTTTTAAAACTAAAACATAATGAGAATGAACGAGTAATGCTTCTCGTGTTGAGAGGTTACCTCCTGACACACGGTAGAAAGTGCATCTAAGAGGTTGAGTATGTTTTGAGTTTGAAAAAAGGTTAGTGTTAGTGCTAAATCAATATTAGAAACAAATGCCTTGATTTATGTTGGGGATGTATTTTGAAAGCTAAAGTTACTGAAATTTGGGAAGAAAAATCTCCATAAAGTAAAGCTTTTAGAAAAAGGGTAAAGAAGACCCTATATCCAAAAAAATTCAAAAAGGGGAATTAATTTGTAAATATAATTCTGAAAAATTTAAACCAAATGAAGCTAAATGTGTTACTTTCAAAGAATTGTTAGAAATAAAGCAGGTGTTTCGAGGGGGAGAAGCTGCATTATGAACAACTCTACTGCTTCCTGCAAGAAATAGTCTTTCCTGTTTCAGTGGTTGATATCAAAGCAGATGTTGAAGAATGGGGGCAGTATCTAGCATTGGCTCTACTGGTTTGGAGGTGCTTTCGATGACCTATGTTGTGTTGAGGCGTTAAGGAGGACTGCTTTGCTAACACTCATGACTCGTATATGGATCTCTCTGTGTAGTGGTCGACCTCCTAGAAGCTTCGCCAAAAAGACTAGGGGTTCGAGTGTCTTTCTTTCTTTCCTTTGCTTTTGTTATTTACCAAGTATGTGTATCAATGTTCTAATATAGGCACATGTATGGACATTAGCCTTGATTTAAAAATTTGAATCACGGTTATGTAGGAATATTATATACAAATATACAATTTGCTGTTGTTAATCTCAGTAGTTTTACACTAGTTTGATGAGTTTATGTTGTAATTATTCAATGGAAGATTACGTGATCATCCAATATTCTCGATTGATGCTTGAAACTTTTAGTTGTATCATCGACCTAAATTTGTTGATTAGAATGCAGAAGGAATCAAGTTTAGAAATTTGACTGGTAGAATATCATAAAACCAGCTGGTCATTAGCTTGGTCCCTAAAGACCATAGAGAAGCTTATTGACAGGTAAAATGAATCCAGGAAACCACATTATATTTTGTTGGATCAGAGAGAGAGAGAGGGGGCGGGGGTGGGGGGTTGAATCGGGGTGTTTGATAAAAACTGAATGAATCTGAATATGAATAAAAAAGCTGTTTAATAATTAACATGTCTGAAACATCTGAATGACAGAATTTTATTATTTTACTCCTCTGAAAAAATTGAAAATTATTGTAAATTTATTTAATATTACTTAATATAATAGTTAATATATTTTTTTTAATTTTTTTTTACTTCATTCAGCCATTCAACTAAAAAAATCTAACTTAGTCATTCAGCTCAATCATCTGATCGATTCAGCCATTCAGATCAAAACAAACGCACTAACTGATTCAGCCATTCAACTCTAAACAAACACCCCCTTAATCCTCAAAACCTTTATTTTAACAACACTTTCTCTCTCCTCTCTATATACTATTTTTACGCTCAATTTACTCTTGAGTGTGTCGTATCTTTGGGTGTGATCTTGGATGTGCACGTAAATATATTCTGCATCTTTTTCATTAACTAACTCTTTCCCCAATCCCACAACTAATAAAATTCTGCCGAATGCTAAATAACAAATGCATTAAAGATACATTCCGAAGGGCGGAAAAGAGACTTGTTCTCAAATTTTATGATTGCAAATTTGCTATTATACACACAAAAGTAAAGTAAAATAGATCAAGTATACACCCAAAAGTAAAGTCAAATAGATCAAATACAGACCATTTAATGGCATCGATCCAATCAAATAAAAGATTGTACACTGTAGGAAATATTCTAAGGCAAGAGCTACACATTGTTTTATAATATTAGTCGAAAATTATCTGCAATATTCTAACCCGACTATTTTCACAATCAACCATGGTGTCCAAAAAAATTAAAAATAAAAAAAATGTACATTTTAGGAATCAGATCTCCAATCAAACAAAATTGTACGTTATCTATCGCTTTGAGTTCCACGTTAATCACAATCCACATTCGACATAAAATTGGTTGACATATAAATCAACTTTCCTATATATATTGCTGATATGGAAGTACTTTGTGAACATAAGATCTCATGTCAATACAAATAATTGCAACTATATATATAGTTACCTTTAAGAACAATCCCCTTATTCTACTCCCAGTTTAGAACAGAATAAGGGTTGGACACGAAATAAGGGTTAGAACAGAATAAGGGTTGAATATAGAAGCTTCATAACTACCTCAGTATAGCACAATTACTGTTTCCAAATAAACTACTAATGATCGCACTCCAAATGAAGAAATGCACACATGCACGCACACATTACTACCTTGTATAGACTTCAAGTAATAGTACAATCTGTGAATGTCTTAATAATCGTATTTCTGGGTTAAAAATGAAAATCTCAAAGCAATTTATAAGACAAGTTTAATGCAAGAGTTATATGATGGACTCAACAAGTTTACAGTCACTAACAACTTTCTCCAAGGACTTAATAGCGATACTTGGTGGAATAATCTTTCGGTGCAATGACCAAACCACGACCTTTCCTGGCCCCACGATAGACTGTTTCAATAATGTCAATGAACTCCTGCTTGTCCTTCATTGCCCAGTTAATCTTATTGTTGTTTCCGGTGCCAAGATCAATCATGATGTGTTTGTTCCTAAAAAAGAACATGACAGTTGAGGGATCGTACAGTTCATACATTGTATTGAAGTCGGGCACCTCAGTGATGTCCACCAGATATATCACGGCAAAGTTTTTTATCGTCTCAGCAACTGAAGCTAGCACTTCATCCATCTACAACCGAAAAAAAAAAACAGATTAAACTCATCAACTGAAGGTAGCACTGTTAACTGTTGCTTTTGCTTGAAATAATTAAGTAAATTCGAGCAAATTAAAAATAACTTATCAAGAGAAAACCCTATATATAGAGAACTTAAAGATAGCATTATAATAATAACAACCATTAATGTTGTTTATTATCAAAAGGCAATTATACTAAATTGCTATTTTGCCTCAACTAGCCCAAAAAGAATACCCAAAGAAGTTTATAAGATAAGGTAACCACAACAGCAGGCAAAACTGCACAGAAGAACAAAAACTAAAAAGTAGAGACGAGCACTAAACCACAGAGGAGGCAGGGGGGGTGAAAAAAAGGGGGATCAAGGACCTGAATCACTATATGGATAAAGAGTTAGCCCTTCTCAGTATAGCCAAAGATGGAAACTAATATTAAGCATCCACACATCAACCAACTGATAGGATACACTCATACTACGAAGTAGGTGCATGGCTTTTATTTCAAAAAAGAATTCCAACAGAATCTCAAAAGCAAAGCAAGCCTTCAGAAGTTATTGATAAGATATTTCATAAACACAGAAACAGGGAACACGAAATCAAGAGCAAATCGGCCTCATCAATGAAACAGGGAATACGGGCTGTTGAGCTGAACAGTACCAATTGTGCACGTTCAAAAGCCGAACAAAGTGTGGGTTAACACCATGGTCCAGTAACAAAATTCATCTAACGAAACTAGAAAACAAAAACTTATGTTACGAAATAATTTTGTGACAGCAATGTGCTAAAACCTGCCATCATTTGAGGTAGACTTGCCATCACCCATGGGATTGCCAAATACTCCTAGTATCCAGACTTAATCCAATATCACCCATTGAATTTCCAAATAAACCTATATATTCACAAAACTTATCAGAACCACAACAGATGTGTTCTTAAGTTCCCACTATATCCCAAGATCTAAATGTTTAAATTAGGAGGCTCCTTTTGGAATGCCCACAAAGCAGACTGAGATAGAATAACTTTCAAGTGCAGCGAAAAAGGGAAGTGGGTGAAATTTTGTTTTAAATCACCTGCCAAGAACCCTGAGACAAAAACTGCAGTGTCCGACAGAAAAGGATGTGCTTACAATACAACAACAATTACATCTTTCCATTTTCTTGTGCAACTTAAGAGATTATAAGCCAGTCTATGCTTGCTTAGATCTTACATATAATGATTTTACATCTTATTATCTACTTCTGCTACTGAGGGATAATATCAGGAAAATAAAACGAAACTACTATTAGATGTAATATCCAACATAAGGCAATAATGGTCCACTAATACAATCGGAAGTGATTAGCACCAAATTCTACTCTTTTCTTTAAAAAAAGAAACTATAAATATAACATCCCCCCCCCCCCGCCCCACCATTTATCCAATTAATCCAACTCTAGAGCACAATCAAAACGCTAAAAAGTAGTAAATTCCTTGTGTTTATGGAAATTCCGGTCTTCATTCAAACTCCTTGTGTTTATTGATCCCAGCAAGAGCAGATACATATACTCAAAATCCCAACCATCTAGGATCAGCACTCTTCATGAATCCGGTAAACATGAGAAACCAGGTCCTTAACACTTGCACTAATCAACATAATTCAACTTTAGTTTAGAAAACAGTCGACCGTACATTCTGACCATCAATAACCACCGTCAAAAAAAAAAAAAAAAAAACAATGACGAATGGATCAGTACAGATAAACATAACAACAATCTACTATGATAGCTTGCTAGAGTATTATTACTTTGGACCCTTAGAGAAAGATGAAGGCACATATGAGGGAGAAATGACAATTAAAAAGAAAATTGTGGCCATTTAGTCATCAAGAATAAAAATGCATGTACTTGTTCCTTGCCACTACATACAAGAAGTGACACTAGAATATCAGATTCTTTAGATGGCATTCACACTGCACAATGATCATATAACAATGAATTTTCGCGACATTCAAGAGGTCAATCAATAATACAAGTGAATAAAGTACCTTATAATCAATCTAATAACAAAGTGAGACACCTCTAGGAAGGAGAAAAATAGTTGCATCTTTATCAAATATGTGCGGATATTGATACTTTACATGCATGCCACAAATGAATTTAGTGAAAATATTTGTGATTTCTTGACACGTCTATCATCCAATTTTATCTTTATAAAAATGTGACTTGTGGAATATCTCATATATTTGCTATCACATAACTGACTAATGGGATTTTATAACAAAGGTGTACTGAAAAAGTTTCACTAAAGTTATGGGCAGAACAAGGCCAATCAAGGAAAAGAATTCATCCTAATAATGTTGTAAAGCATGTATGCATTATTTGGAATCCATATATTTAATAAGAATTTGCACATGCATAAACATAAACATATATGTTACTAAGCCATCATTTTCTGACAAGTGATCATTTATTACTATGAATCATTTTAAATTTTTTATATAAATACAGATTTTAATGAACCACAAATTCAAACCTGATCTTACATATAAGTTAATCAATCAGTTTCGTGAATCCTAATTTTCTCTAGTTCTAACTAAGGTAGAAGTCTTCATTACACAACAGAGAAAGTACTGGAGAATATTTACAATGATTACGTTTCCTTCGAGGATGATTATGTTTCCTTCGAGGTAGTATCACAACCCCAAGTTTGATCCTTTGGAAGTGATCCTGAAGTTTTTACCCATTTCCTACCCTATTTGTGAAAAACTTATACCCCAAACTTGGTAGCCAAAAATCAACAGTAATCGGCCTAAAATTAATAAAAATTCTTTCTCAAGAGCTTAAGGAGAACTATTTTATATATTTAAGTCAATTCAACACAATTCATCTAAATCATAAAGTCCATAGAACAATCAGGGCCACTTTAAGTAAATTTAGGATTATTCCATCTAGTAAACCGCAAAACAAATCAAAAGCAGGCAAATATATACATAATCAATTGATCCTCTATACAGAATCAAAAAGTTCTTCCATTAAAAAAACTAACAGCGACCAATTTAATAATTATACCTGCATACAAGTTTCATCCCAATCATGACCGAAACGGATGACGACTAGACGTTCTTCTTCGGCAAGAATTGCCTGATCCACAGCCCATCCCGAGTGCAAGTGAGGTAGCAAGTACGACATCTCTCTCCTCTCTCCTCTCTCTCTCTCTCTCTCTACTTTCCCTCTCTAGAAAAAGCTAAACTGTAGCACAGAAGAAAAACATGAAAAAGGAAGAATCCCATTATTAATTTTATTGGGCCTCAAGTAGTATTGGGTTTTGACCTTGGAGAGACTACAGGTTATTATATTTATGGGCCTAGGAATTTATGTTATTGGGTCACACTTCCACTTAGCCCATTAAAACTCCAGTAATTATCAAAATATAAATAATGCAGTTATTTAATGTAGTTTTTTTTAAAAAGTAGAATAATTTAATTTTTTTATATTAATATTAAAAATTACATCTTACTCATTATAGTGGATACTAATGCTTTATCTCTAACTATCATTCACTGGCGCACGTATTGCGTATATAATTAATGCGAAAATAAATAAAAATTATATGAAATTCGAATTACTTAATAGGAAGATATAAAACCTTTAAATTAAAAAAATAAAATAATAATATAACTAAAGTCGTAAAGAAAAAAAAAAGTTGAAAAACTGTAGTGATACAAAGATACCGCTGACGTGACTTTATATGCTACCTTTACTCGATACAAATTTAACGCAAAAATATTCCCTCAAAAAGGTTGGCGTAGGTAATAGAATAAATAAAGTGGAGTATTATGTAAAGAATTTTATCACTCCGTTCTAAATTAATTATTCAATTTTAATTTTTTTAAATTAAATTGACTATTTTTAGAATTAATAATTAAGCATATATAAATATATTTTTAAAATTATAAAAATTGGGGTTAGTAATAAATTGTATATACTTTCTTTTGGTTATAATCTCTTCACCTATATTTTAGCAAAAATAGTAAAAATATTAGTTTTTAAAATGGTCAATTTGACTTTAAAAGGTCAAAATTGAGCAATTAATTTAGGACGGAAGTATTACTATTTTTTTGTATGCAAATGTTTAGGGGATGCCTTAGTCCATCACCTTTTATATATATATATATATATATATATATATATATATATGTGTGTGTGTGTGTGTGTGTATGACAATGGTACATATTATCGCTATAGACCAAACAATTATCGTTATAACCGGTTCGTTAACGGACCGATCCGTCCTTGAGACTTTGTGTGTGTATATATATGTGGTGCATACTGAAAAGCATATATTTCATTTTATTTGACAAAGACCTCCAAATAATGGAGGGACACTCCTTTACTTCATTGAGTAAATGTTTTTCTAAGAGAATCTCATTCTTTTGAAGCTAGATTATTGTAGTAGTAGTCGAATAGAATATATATATAGTTCAGGTTCACATAAAGTAGTAGAATAAACCAATTTCTTTGAGATAGATGACAGCCAAAAATTAGTTGGAGGCACATTTAAATGGTACTAATACATGCGCACCTTAAATTCGTTATTGTACACTTTTATATATCAAAGAGATTGTATAACCCTTAATTAATAAGTTATTAATTAACATATTAGTTATTTGCCCATTTTAACATATATATTTTAAATATTTTACAATATCTAAAATTTAATTGACTAAATAAGGTTTTTTTTTGTGAATTAGTTTCAAGTCAAAATAAATTTTTTTGAATTAAATAGACCAATTAACTATAGTGGATAATCACTTTGACAAGATTGCTAATTAAAGTATATATCATGTCTTAAGTTATACGGACAAGCTACTTATAAATCTTTATTTTTTATTTCTTAAATATTTATGCGTTGTAATCTTTAACTAAAAATTTAAATAAATTATGTTAAAAATATCTTAAATTTAAAATAATGCTATAATTAAGAAGATAATTGTTAATATAGTAGTTCAATTTCATATATGGTTCGGGATTAAATTTTGAAACGGCTAACTAAGTGTGCACACATTTTATCTAATTGTAAATATGATGTATAACAAAATTAAGGCTAAATAGATAAATAGTAAATGATTAATTGCTTTTATATATGTTATGGGTAATGGTCTATTTAACATATTTGGGTATGCAACTATCATTTTAGGGTGTGCATATATCAACATCTCATTTAAATATACATTAGTAATTATCAAATTGACGAGATTCATGTGAGTTTTGAAATTAACAAATTTTGAATTTAGAGGCATTTTTTAGACAAGAATCTTGCTGCATATGACGACAAATTTATTTTGATTATAAATATCGACTTATGTAGATACATGAGATAGGATAGAATTAAGAATTGTCTTGTCTAGGGGTTTGTTTGGTTACTAGTGTTTTCAGCGTTTGCAGCGATGCGTTTAGCATTTGGACATTCAAACGCATTGCACCAAGATTTTTAAGTATATTTAAACTTTCAAACGCTCTATTAAATGCTGCAAACACTGAGTAACCATATGTGTACATAATTTATTCTATTTTATCGCTTAAAGTTTCACTTAAGTGGGGCAATACAAATTTGTCATAGATTTATTTGACATATAATTCATTTTCTTACTGACAATATATTTCATAAATTTCAATTAAATAAATTCATATGATTAATTTTAAATTTTGTAAGATTTCGGAAATTGAATATAAACATACAGGAATCTTAGGGATTCGATGTGTATAACATTTGGCAGCTATATATAAGGTGCTAGAGCACCTTGGTAGAATTCAGATCAAGCTAGTAAGGTGTGTATAACATTTGGCAGCTATATATAAGGTGCTAGAGCACCTTGGTAGAATTCAGATCAAGCTAGTAAGGTCTGGCTTTCATTTCTTGATGCTTATAGAAACATGGTTGTTAGTGGTGCAATGGGGGACGCCGAGCTTAGTTGCTTAAAAACATAAAGCCCGGCGTCGTCATTGCACCACCGACAACCATATTTTCCTCATTTTTTTTTTCCAGAAAAGCCTTGCGCCGTAATAAATGAAGAAGCTGCACAATGTTCATGTGTAGGTCTCCATGCTATTTCATCTATATTTGGTCATTTGTTTGTATTCTTTTTTTTTTCATCATCTCTTGGCCTTTTTTTCCTCTAACAAACACATGCTTGGATGAGTTCATGACCCTATTATTTTATTACGGGAAATGATATATTTTATAATTTTATGTATTAGGTTTTTTGTTATCAGTTACGTGAATAATTAGTAGTGGTAATATTTTTAATTATATATGTAATATAGTGGAGTAATCTTATAATTCTGTTCAATTCTATATATTAATGTACGTCGTAATTGTAAGTCGACAAAAAACATTCGCGGTACATAACAAAAGAGTATTTTATCACTCCCTCCGGCACATAAATATTGCAAAACAACTTATTGTACAAAGTTTAATAAGCTTTCAATTTTTTATTTGGTTTCGATCCTTACTAGTCTGTTGCCTGGAGCGAGGCACGGCCTTGTTTGGTTGTTATTTTATAAATTTTTTAATGATTTTATGAATAGAACTGGTTGTTAAAATTCTGCAAGATGTAATTAATATTAGTATATAATAAGCCAAGAAGTTATCCACTCTTAAATTGAATTAGATTAATTTAGTTGGTTGAGTTAACTCAAACTAAGTTAATAAATTATCATTCATTGAGCTTGCATCAATGAATTGTTCGTTGAACTTTTATTTTTCATTCCATTCACCTTCTCTTACTATCATATTAATTATTTCTTTTCCATTCCCCTTTCTTATTAGGTAGCAAAACCCAAAATTAATTGTAACAACTTTCAATTTCATTAATATGTAACTTCACAATTTTAATAGTATTAATTGAATAAAAACAAATTTAATTATTCACATTTTTAAATTCATGCAAGTGCATATTTTTCTCTATACTAATACGTACATATTCACTACAAGAAAATACATATAGTTAATATTACTTATCAACACATTCACACGAACATGTTATATATATATATATGGGAGAGTCTCAAGAGCATGCCCCCTTAAATGACATATCAAGCATACCTCCTTTAGCGACGGACCGGGCGACGATTTGGTCCGTCGCTATAGGTTTGGTCTGTCGCTAAAAGCTATAGCGACGGACCGAATCTATGGCGACGGACCAAACCATCGCTCGATCCGTCGCTAAAGGAAGTATGCTTAGTATGTCTCTCTCTCTCTCTCTCACACACACACATATATATATATATATAATGAGTAAAAGATATAAGTACTCCTTCACTTTCTTTAATTTATTTTCTTTTCGTAAAATTAATTTGTCATTGCAAGGTAGCTTAGGACCACCATTTTATATGTGTAAGATGGAATTCTACAAAAATACTTACGAGTTTAATATCTTCAAGTGTTGAGAAATGTAGTTGATATATAGTTTATAGGATTAACAAAAGTACATCTAAAATTTTGACATTTAATAGAGATTTAATAGAACATTGCAAATAAAAATTTTTTAAAACTATTTTAGAAACTGACACGTGCCTCGCACGGCTACTAAGCTTGTAAATAATAGTATAACAATTGGTAGAATTCAAAATAATCTAAATAAAGATAATAGTAATTGTTCAAATATGTAATAAAAGTAAAATTTTATTTTGTACTGAAGTGTAAGTTTGTTATATTTTATAAAAATTGATGATTAAATCTAATTATGCTTAGATGCATTAATGAAATTCGAAAAACAAACAGACATGAATTTTTTTCCAATACATTCATGAAACTTGAAAAGCGAACATACATGGGATATCTTACCCACGTCTCTCAAAATGAACAGATACGAATAGATGTCTCTTTGTTTTTCAAGTTTTATTATCTTATTTATATAGTTGAAGATATATTATTAAGTCAATTTAAAAATTAGATGTATTTATAAAACTTGAAAAAGGAAGAGAAATAAATACCTTACCAATATTAAGATTTTTGCACCTACCATCAATAATTAAAAATAAAATTAAAATTAAAATTTAATTAAATATTTAATACTATCGAGTCAATTCGGTTGGAGAATTAACTCGATTGGTCATTTAATTAATTAAAAGGTAAGCTCAAGTCCTATTTTTAAATGAGTACTTCTACGCGGACAGCTATTTCAGACATAAAATTGAACAGTGGGTCCTATATCCAATAAAATATTAATTAGCCCATGTCCATGATATCTAAGTTTATTAATTATTTTTCCATCTTCATCTCTCCCTCTGTGACTCATCTTCATTTCTGACTTGTGCTCTCCTATAGTCCACCATACAGCCGCACACCACCACCCCATGCCATCGTCTCACGCCACCATCTCATGCCACCCGCCCCCCACACTAACATCTTACGCCACTGCCCCGTCAATTTTATTCCCCAAATAGAAATAAAACCCTAAAAACTCACAACATGTGCAGATCTTAAAATTATTTTTTAGTTTAATTCTTCTTTCTATACCATTCTGATCTAGTCAGATCTGAATTGTATTAGTGTTTATTAAAAAAAAAAATTAAAATGTGAACAGAGAAGGACGGGGACGCGGGGAAAGGGGGACGAGGATGAGCGGACGACGAACAGATTCTGTGGTTGGGGCCCGGCGGGGACCAGGCCAGAGAGGGGGATTTGGGTATTCATTTTCTAGGGGATTTAGGGGTTTGATAAGATTTTGGTTCTTAGCAGTGGGAGTAGGAGGGAGGGAGGGAGGGAGGAAGAGGATGAATGGTGAGAAGTGAGGAGTGATGGAGAGTGCGGAAAACTAAAAGTTAGGACCCACGGTCCAATTTTATGTCTGAAATACATGTCCCCGTAGAATTATTCATTTTTAAATACAGGTATCGATGAAATGCGTGGTTAAGACTCAACTTTTAATTAGTGGAAGAGATTCACTATATAATAAAAAATAAATTTAATATGATTATGAATAAATTAGTTATTTAACTTCAAAAAAGTTACTGTTAGGACTTCGTAAAAAGATGCTTTGCAATAGAGTGCTTCTACATGGACATGTGTTTTGGACATGGAAATGAGACATTTCCATGTTCCCTTAGTTTTTTTTTTGGTATATATCTAAACATATTTATACTATGGATTTATAAAAAAAAATCAAAAAAAATTAAAAAAATTAGGTGCAATTTGGATATATATCAAAAAAATAGTTGTATGGGCCCATACAACCATTTTTTTAATAAATATCCAAATTGCACATAATTTTTTTGATTTTTTTTGATTTTTTTTTTATAAATCCATAGTATAAATATGTTTGAATATATACAAAAAAAAAAACAAAAAAAAAACAAGGGAACATGGGTAAACTAGAGGACCGGTCCAATTTTCCGGTCCAATTGGCCGGTCCGCCTAGACTTACTGTTTGCAATATTTATGGGAGGGAGTATAAGATTATAATACTATGACTATTTTTTTGGGATGGAAGACATAATTTTAAGTTTAAAATAAAAAATTAGTGGAAGCATTTTGCATTTAGCCTGGGCCAGAAATTCCATTTTCACTTCATATCCCAAATTTATGTTTTTATTTTTACTTAAAAACAATTGTTTCCCCCCAAATAGAGGAGGGTGATAACTCTGAAGCTGCAATCGTTTATTCATCAAACAGGTGGGGAGTCTAGTGATGTTTTGCTACTGGAAACCCAACAAATTGATTGATTTTGATTATGTAAAGTTGTGAATACAAGCATAAAGTAATGTTTTTTTTTTGTTTTTTTTTTCTTACGACACAAATCAGTTGGTTCACAAAACTTGATGCCTTTATTTGCTGATCAAAACTCTTTAAAAAATTCGAACTGTGGTTGGCATTAATGGAGGAAGAACATCTTTCAATATGAGACACCCATTTTTGTCACAAACCAAAAACTTTAGTATCGGTCAATTAAGCTTATTATTGCAACAATGCATGAAAGCAAGAGCATTGAAACCAGGCAGGCAAGTTCATTGCTTTTTGTTAGCTTCAGGTGCTGACATGAACTTTAACTCATTGAATTCCAAGCTGGTAGGTGTTTATGCAAGTTGTGGAGATGTGAAGTCTGCTGAATTAATCTTTCAAGAAATTAAAAACCCAAATGCTTTTGCATTTAATTGGATGATTTCAGGTTTGGCATTCAATGGATTTTATGAACAGGCAATTGGGTATTTCTCATTGTTTCAAGAATCAAAAAATGTTCCGAATAATTATACGTTTTCTTTTGTGCTGAAAGCTTGTGTTGGTTTGATGGATTTGAATAAGGGAAAGGAAGTTCATAGTAAGATATACAAAATTGGGTTGGATTTGGATGTTTCTGTTGGGAATGCTTTGATTGATATGTACTGCAAATGTGAAAATATATTCTATGCTCGTTACGTGTTTGATAGAATGTCTAAGAGAGATGTTGCTTCTTGGACATCGATGATTTGTGGGTATTTGAGTGTTGGGAAGATTGAGAAGTCCCATGCTTTGTTTGAGAGAATGAAGTTGGAAGGATTGGAACCAAATGATTTTACATGGAATGCAATGATAGCGGGGTATGCTAGGGAAGGAGATTGTGACGGAGCTTTCGCGTTGTTCTCTAGGATGGGTAAAGAAGGGTTGGTTCTGGATTTGGTTACTTGGAATGCTATGATTTCAGGTTTTGTTCAAAGCCAACGGACTCTTGAAGCTGTGGAGTTGTTTCGAGACATGTTGACTGCAGGGCTTAGGCCTAATCATGTGACTGTCACGGGACTCCTCCCTGCGTGTGGATTCATGGATTCAGTACAAAGAGGGAAAGAAATTCATGGCTTGATATATAGAATGGAGCTATATATGAATGTCTTTGTTGCTAGTGCTTTGATTGACATGTACTCGAAATGTGGAACTGTTAAAGATGCTAGGAATGTGTTTGACACGATCCCCATCAAGAATGTTGCATCGTGGAATGCCATGATTGGTTGTTATGGTAAACACGGAATGGTAGATTCTGCAGTCCAGCTTTTCGAGAGTATGAAAAACGAAGGAATGCAGGCAAATCCAGTCACTTTGACCTGTGTTCTTTCTGCCTGTAGCCATGGCGGTTTTGTTGAAAAGGGTTTGGAAATTTTTAGTTCCATAGAAAGTTATGGCCGTGAGGCCAGTAAGGAGCATTATGCTTGTGTTGTTGATCTTCTTTGTCGCTCTGGAAGAATGGAAGAAGCTTATGATTTGGTGAAGGAAATGCGAAGTGAAGTTACAGAGTCGATTGTTGGGGCTTTTTTCAATGGGTGTAAACTCCACCAAAGAAGAGATCTAGCTAAACAAATGGCTGAGGTTCTTTTGAGAACGGAGTTGAAGAGACCTGGAGGTTTTGTCGCACTGTCAAATATTTGTGCTGCTGAGGAAGAATGGGAAGAGGTTGAGTATGTAAGAAATATTATGAAGGCGAAGGGGGTCCATAAACAACCTGGTTTCAGTTTGCTTGAGAAGACCAACAAGTCTGCTGAACTAAAACTCGGAAACAAAAGCAAAGAAGTTGAAACTGTAACAGGTCTATGCAGGTAAGTATGTGCATTTCAATTTTGGCATTAATACAAAGCGATTTTGTTACATTTCTCTATCAGATAAGGAAACTTTTTAGTTCTATAAAGTTCAAATTACTTCAAAACCAGATTTCACTGTTCTGAAATTTCTGATGAAACTTGAGCAAAAGAAATGTTTCAGTGTTCTTAGTAATCTAACCCAAAGAAATGTTGGTGTTCATTTTCGTTAATTTGTTTAATCGTGGAGAACATATGATGTGCACTAATGGTTTATAATTTCAAACAGGAGTCGAGAAACAATTGGTATTCTGGATAATTAGTGCAAAATCTTGTGTTCTTGTTGTTATTATTTCAGCATAAGCTTGGAGAGATTATACAAGGGCATTAAGTAGCTCCATTTAAGTTTCAGCTACAAAAGCTCTGTTACCATTACACCTACTTTAGGAAGGTTGTTTTCAGTTATCACTCTGGCTTGTTGGGAGTTATTTTTAAAGCATCATTTTATAACTGCACGTATATTTACAGAAAATGAAGCAAAAAGAGCCTAGTTAAGGTCATAGTGTAGGCTCGTGGAAGATTCTAATACTCCATCCGTCCAAAAATAGAGTACTATATGATTCAATGAATATAATGGTTTATTTAGAACACACTTTGAGCCCGGTTCGGAAATGACTAATAAGTTGGTCAAACTAATTTATAACAAGTCATTATTTATTATTTGAGTGTTCGTGTGTGGCTTAATTTTTAACTTATAAATTGACTTATAAGTTGTTTTTGAAAAATAACAATTATTAATTCTCAAAAAATGACTTATAAATCACTTTAAATAAGTAAGTTTGACCAAATATAATAATTATTTTACCCTTCCTCTTTTTTCATAAATTACATCTAATCTCTCCCTCCCTCTCTCTCCCTTCTCTTTTTATCTCCCTCACTCTTTCCTCCCCTATTTCTCCTCTCTTTTCCCCCTCACTATTTTTAATGTATTACGTTTAAATTTTAAATAAGTTATTTTTAAATAAGCAAATAATGTTTAAATTTTGAAATTCTCCAAATGCAAAACATGTACTCCCTCTTGAAAGTTCAATAATAATTTAGGAGAGTTGAATAGATTATTACTGTTTAAATATTTATCTTAGGCATTTTTAAAATTTTTTTAATTAATTAATTTTCAGTGTCAGAAATGAATATACAAGACAAATAAAAATTCAATCACACAATGCATAGATATTTGTCTGGTTCACAACATACATTCAAGGTATGTTGCTACGTCCAGTCTCAAGCTCCTATTTAGGACTTGAGATTCTATTACTATCAGTAATAAACACTCCTTCTATAAGTGGAGAAGTCTTTACAAAGTTTTCTAGATCAACTTCTAACTATTCATACAATTACTTGTCTTGGAGAGCAACTCCCCGTTCCTTCCTCAAATGTAGTTGTACTTGTTTTCTGAGTTTAGTTCTATTTTACAATCTGGTCTTGAAACAAGAAGTCTGTCCCTTACCACAAATTCACTAAAAACCCAGCTACCCGTTGACCTTTCTATGACTTTGGTCTTGGTCAAAGGATCACTCTCTCTTTCTCACATATATAAAAACAACTAGCTCACTTAAACCCTTTTTTTAATAAAAATTTGTTTTGAAATATGCTTTTTACATAAGTAGATATATATATATATATATATATATATATATTGTGACGCCCCCAAAATAGGTCCACACAACCCATTTTGAGTCGCCAATAACATTTCACAAAATACAAATACGATTTTTTTCATTTACAACTAATAAATGTTGTGCAAAATACGACAACACAATACAAATACATCTTAAATTCTCAATACACTTATTGCCACACTAATAATAATGTATTGAGATACTTCTGATGTCTCGGACCATCACTCCATTTCCCGGCTAGTCCCCGCTACACTCTCTTTTCCTGAAGAGAACAATGGAACAAAAAGGAAAAAGGTGAGCACAAATAGTCAGTAGAAAATATCATGACTAAGATAATGAAGAATAAAATTATCTTTAGCCTTCAACCGTAATAAATCAGAGATTTAAAGATATTATAATTGTTCAATAACAACAACTGCAGCTGAACGAACAATCCATTAGAAGAGTCAAGTAGATTATAATATCTACCATCTTCTATAAGTTAAAGGATCACCACTAATATTTTATCCCTGTAACACCAATCAACAGTTCATTTTTATGAACATCCAAATCACCAGTTTATATTCAACAGCCTCTCTTTGCACTATGTGATAAAGATATTTATTTGTAACATCACCGGTCATGATCATGCCAAACGCTAGTTCATCTTTGCACTACAGGCCAAAAAGAACTTTCACCGTACGCCTTTGTTTGTAACACCAAAAGTCATGATAATACCAATACACAGTTTGGTCAAAATCATGTCACGCCAGTTCATCTTTGTACTACGGGCCAAAGAGAACTATCACCACAATTTAAGTATGAGAATGAGGATGAAGATGATGACAATGATACAAAATAAACACAATGAGATTAAGGATAAGAAATGATTTATAATTTAATCAGTGTTGAAGACTGACCAAATTGCCAACATGATGACCAATTTGTGGAGTCAAATTCAAGAATGATATTCAAGAAATAAAATTTACGATTCAACTATATCGTATCAAACGAAATAGAAAGATTCAGGTGAAAAGATATTAGATGAAGCACAAACTATTAAGGATATTCAACAAATTTTCAAGGATTTTCACCATTTAAAAATAAGGTTTTGGAAACAAACAGAGATTTCTTATCATAAATGGAGAAATGTGAAAAAAAAAGATATCCCTTAAAGAGTACAAAAGAAATGATACGTTATACGAGTATAAAAGAATATATACAACTGCAAATGGATTTTCACCAGTCATGCGGTAATCCGTGTAGACAGATTATTTCCACAAAAGATTAATAAGTAATGAATACGAAGGGTTATTCACCAGGCATGCGTCAATCCGCATAGACAGGTTATACCCACAGATTAGTAAGGAATAAATGCAACGGGATATTCACCAGGTACGACATTCCGTACATACAGGTTATTCCCACAGAGTAATAAGTAATAAATACAGAAGGGTATTCACCAGGTACGACACTCCGTACATACGGGTTATTCCCACATAGTAATAAGGAATGAATACATAAGGGTATTCACCAGGTACGACACTCCGTACATACATGTTATTCCCATAAAGTAATAAGAAATGAATACAGAAGGGTATTCACCAGACATGCGTCAATCCGCACGGACAGGTTATCCCCACAAATTAATACGGAATGAATAACAACCTTTATGAGTATAATATCACTTACGAACAAGGAAGCAAATGATATTACATAAGAGTATGCAAGAAATGATATCCCCTACCGTCGTTAACAAGTGACTGGATGAATGCTTTCTATGAAGCTTACTAACTTGGACAATACTAGTATTCTCACAAATACTCACAATAGCCTAGCACACTAAGAGAACTCAAGAAATTTAGAGAGAGAGAGGGAGTATAAGCAAGAAATGTGTGGAGATTTCTTAAGATAATCTCCCCTATTTATAGGAAAATCAAGTTTCATTAATTGCACAAAAAAGGGCTCGACTTATTACACTTTAGTGCCTCCATCTTTGCCTCTATTTTTAATATAATCCCTCAAGTATTATCAATCTTGCATAACATCTCCTAACAGTTCCCACATGTGAACCAATAGTTCCATCATGTGAACCAATAGTTCACAGCATGTGAATTTCAAAATTTTAATTAGGTACCCCTAAGTTAGACTCCACTTTTAATCCGTCAATAATGTTAAAATATCATAAACAAATAATATGAGTTACAGTGCCATGATAAATAATAAAAAGTACTATGCAGATGCTATTGTAATTATTGAATCAAAATACTGTGCAATTGATACTTTATCAATTATTGAATCAAAAATTTAAAATACTGTGCAATACCGTGTGCTTGTGAAATACCGTTGTTACTACTGTGGAATAACGCGTTTTACTGTTCTTTTTATTACCGGGTATTTCAACAGTTGTCGGTGATAATACTGTTGACAAAATACTGTCGTTTTTAGTATCCGACAACGGGGCCCACTATCGTTAACAATATTATCATTGTGGGGCCCACTAATATTTTGTTATTTCGGCACCGTACGTTACCGAATATAATATTCTCCGACAGATCGAATATTATTCGACAGAAGGAATATTCTTCGACATACATGTTTGACCTTTTTGTATAAATAAATAGTATATTCGTATGAATAGTACTTTCATATTTATACCGTATAATTTTGTATCCAACTTATATAAACATTATGACGTAATTCGAAGGTCGAAGAAAGTGTAAAAGCGTTTTTAGCGTGAATAGTCTCCCGTGAATAGTGATCGCGTGAATAGTGATTTAGCTAGACTTCTCAATTTTCACATTTCACTAGTAACTTTATCATTATCGATTTAACACCTTTCTGTTTAAAAAAAACAATAAGAAGAAAAAAGAAAAAAAAATCTCTTTATTAAAATTTTCAGGGTCTTACATATATATATATATATATATAAAATTCAGTGCAGATTTATAAAGGTTTACATTTCCTTTATAAATCAAGAATATGTTTCTATCTCAAACATATATGAATTTGATTTCAGATATAAAAGTTTAAATAATTTTTATAATGAATGATATGCTTCTTTATAAGCGGATATATTCAATGATGTTTGTGAAATAAAAGTTTAAATAACTTTTATAATATGCAACAAGTATTTTATAAATAAATGAATTTATGTTCAAATACTTGCAATGACAGATATCACGTATAATAAATGAATCACTTAAATAATATTTGATATAACAAATAAATTTGTTTAACTCAAAGATATATGTAATAATATATTTGATCTATGACGTGAGCAATTTAAATAAGATCACTTAGGACTTTGATCTTGGTTCGGCTGATTCCCTCATTTAAGAGGAACATTTTTGCTATAGTCTCGGTTTTCACATCTAATATTTATATAAATATTTTTGATAGATCACTTAGACTTTGAGTCCTTGTTCGCCTAATTCCCTCACTTAAAAGAATATCTCCGCTATAGTCTTGGTGTTTATGTACTAACCTTTTATAAGATATAAATAGATGATGCATATATATATATATATGTGTGTGTATAACAATTTATATTTGTATATCTATAAATATAGACAAGTATGAAATAATTCAAATAAATCAATTCAATAATTTCTCTCAAATACTTTGACCAATTTTCTCTTAGGCAAAAGATTAAAACTTTGAGTAAAAGAAAAAGAAAGCTTCTTTAGGGAGATAATGTAGGTAAATAGTATAAGTTTTTCTTTTCTTTAAGAATTGACAAATTGAAATGAATGAAAAGCCTCGTATTTATAGATTTTTCAAACTTAGAAGAAAAAAGTCATTTGGTAGTTGTTTTGAAAAAACAAAGGTTAGGATTTATTGATTTCAAAATCAAAGGCTAAGATTGACTAGAGAAAGTTCACACGGATTGACCCATCAAAAAAGGCACACTAACAATTTTTGAATTTCAAAAGTCTTAGCTCTTCAGAAGAAGTTCCTTCCAATTTTCATAACCTAGCACATGCTTAATTCAATTTTCAAGCATTCCAAGCTCCAGCATATGCAAGCCTACAGATAAGTAAAAGGCTTTTGGCCTTTCGTTTTTTTTTCATAACCTCCTTCACTATTCCAAGCACATGACTTAATTAATTCCATGCTCCCCTCAATTTTCAGATAAACTGGAAGGCTTTAAGCCTTTTGTTTTTTGCAACTTCTTTTTGCCCTTTTGTAAAAATAGTTTTAATATATAATATAATATTTTGAAAGTTTTAGTGAAAAAAATTATTTAAAGAATAATAGGAGATTCCTTACCTTAAGAAATGTTATTTTATGAACTAATCTCTTTAACCTGATATTAAATTATCAAGATCAAAAAAATATTAATTCAATAAAATTTGAAAATATTTTTAGCCAAAGTAAATAAGATAATTAAAATCAATTATAATATAAATCCTATGAAAATGATTCTAATATTTACTTATCCTATTTATTAATTATTATTATCATCAAAATAAACTTAAAAGTTGGAGATCTATCACCTCTATTCTATAATAATATCTTAGTTTGATTTTTTTTAAAGTCAAACTGATTATTTTTTGAATTAATAATTAAACATATTTATTTTAAATTTTGAATTCATGCACAATTAGAGTTAGTATAAATTTGACGTAATTTCTTATAATTATAATTACTCCCTTTGTATTTATAAAAAATATCATCAATTTTAATTTTAAAAATTAAAATAAGTCCGTTTTTTATGGAACAGAGAGTAATATTTAATATATCTAAAATAACTTGTGGTTGTTGAGAGTGGGTAGTAATTAATGGACTTCTTACATATGTATACCATTTATTTGAATCCCCAATGGTTTTTAAAGTGGGCATTCTATTGTGAGTTGGTGCCATCTTACTGACCCACCTCGGCTTGAGCTTGACCAATGATTGTCATTAAGGGTGCCCTGTCATTTCAAATACTCATTTCTGTTTGATTTTTCTGGTCTTGCTTTGACTAGCCAATCGGCTCAGTTCAGCTTGACTGTAACTTTCATTTATTTTTTATTTTTATTTTTATTTTTGGACATGAGAAAAAAAAAAGCCTATTTTCATATATTTTACTACTCTATCCGTCTCTAAAAAAAATAACTAAAAGTATAATTTTTTTTGTCCTAAAATAAATAAAATAAAATATATAAAATAAAAAACAACTAAGTTATTTAGTAGAGTTCATTAGTATAAAAATAATAAAAATATTTATTACTTTATATAATCTTGTGGGGTCGTTAAAAATAAAATTTAAAATTTAATTTTTTTATTCTTTTTTTTATATTTTTATTTTTTTTAAAATATTTGTAAAATTTATTTTGTTCATTTTTTAGAGACGATGACAGTGTGTTTCTGTACCGTCAGATTAGGAAGGTTCCTAGAGTAGAGGTTGCCAAGGCTAATTTGTTAGTTAGCAAAGCTAGGAAATTTAGGTGTACTTCTTGTCTTTCTTGTTTTAATGCATGTCTTATTATTATCAAAAAAAATAAAAAAGAATAATTGTGATTTGACATTAACAGGTCATACTTTCATTTGGTAGATTTTTTTTTCTGGTTGGCGAGACTTTTTTCGATTCATGAATTATTAAAATTAGATTGTTAATATGGAGGGAGCTATCATGACCATTTATTTTTTCGTTAATCGTGTTAAAAAATTATTTAAATCTGCATATTCTATTATTATTTTAGAGATATAATTGTATTTCAGCGGTTTATATAGTGTCTACTAGCGTTGATGTAATAATTTATTATTTTTTTTGATTATTTTATCTGTTATTTTGTTTGAAAGAATTACTATTTCAATTCTTTTATTGTAATTCTTTTATCTTTTGAAATTCAATCTTTTGGACGGTTTAATAAAAAAAATGTCATACTACCATTTCAATTTTTAATTTTTTTTTAAAAACCATCAAACAAAGTCATACTGTGTAATGTGATTTGGCTTAGTGAATTAGTAACTTGAACTTAGACCACTATATTTTAGCACCTTTTATTTATCATAAGAAAATTATATATAATTGTTAGAAAACTACAACTACAATTTTCAATAAGAAGCTACATAATTACTAGGAAACAAATAATATTATTAATATAATTACAATTTATGAAGTTATCCAAGTTTTGCTCAACTAACTATTTCAGTTTGATTTTGTTCTGGACCCAACAAAAAAAGATTTTCCGGTTCTACTTCAACTACTTGTGTGTTTTAAAAGGATAGAATAATAGAAATATCAAATAATTACAACTTACAATTGAATCAACACTCAATGCCAATAGGTTTCTCTTCCCTCTCACTTTTGTTGGGGTGGGGGCCATGGTGGAATAAAAAAAAGAAGATCCTTTTCATGAAAAAAGTCATTTATATTTAAAAGATTATTTTGTAAAAGAATTCTAATTATTTTGTATTTTTTTTTTATTTTTTGGTAAAACACGGGACCAAATGTCAAAAAAAAAATATAAAAAAATATCGAAACCATATGCTGGCGCACAAGTCGCAACACCTGCCAAGTCTCCTAAAAGAATACGCAATCCAACCGTACTACCATATAGAAACGAAAAATATTAATTGTCTGATTAACATGCCAGTATGCAGATGTAATTTTTTATATTTATTGATAATAATATAAAATGACCTTAATATACTCAAATATCACAAAATAATTTCATTATCATATCATTATTACTAAATAAAATAGCTACTATATTTAGTGTTCTATTTGATTTTATATTCTTTATTAGTTTATTATATTCTTTATTTTAGGATTATGATATATGTCCACACACTTTGTTAGGTTAATACTTGCACACTCTACATGTATTATCGTAATATTATGCCTTATAAATTTTTAATATATATATATATATATAAATGTGCAATTATCAATTTAGAGTCTAAACATATAAAATTATATTCACAATGTATCTTTTTTTTTTGCCCCTATTGTGTTTAAAATTCTAAATATATTTAAAAATTTTATTCATCTAAAAATAATTTATTTCAATCATAATTTAATTAATTAATAAATACAGTATTTGGGGTTCAAACTTAATACATTAAAAAAAAAATAGGGTGCGTTTAGAAATACACTCACCGCTATCACCGGAATAAATTCAACCTTTTATCTCCTGTAATTTTATCGTTTAGAATAAAGTCCGACACTATTTACCAAACTTACTCCTCAAGTCCTTGACCCTTTTCGGATTTTGTCACATGGAGAGGTACAGAGCAGTACAGACCAACATAGATTATACACTCTACAAACCCAATCAACAAATATCTATCTCTATTCACATTTGCTCTGCTCTCTCTCTCTCTCTCTCTCTCTCTCTCTCTCTCTCTTCTTCTTCTGTTTCTTCAGTCTTTCCTTTGGAAGAAGGGGAGGAGGGGGCCACTGTTCTATATCACACATGCCACTCCTTAATCTACTCGAATCACTTTATTATCACAAGGGTCTCGACTTTCTTGATCTGGGTTCTGAATAAATCCATAAACCCTCCTCAAATCATAGTTTTTGGCTATTAAATTTTTCTGGTTCCCTTTTTCACTGTTCAAACCAATCTGACAAGAATTGGGTTTTTGATGGTTCCTCAGTTTCATCATATGCTTTAACAGATTCACTCTAATGGGTATTTTGATAGCAAAACTGGTTAGTTCCATCTCTCTCTTTCTCTCTATTTATGTGTTTATGTTTATATTTATATTATACTATTATTTGATTGTTGAAGATGTGTTTTGTGATACTATATATTGCTTCTGGATTTTTGTAGTTGTTGGGTTTTGGAGATGAAATCTAAAATTGCTACTTGTGTTCATGTTTATGGTTATTTCGCTTCCATCAGCTGCTTTTCTTGCTGGGATCTAGCTTTTTATTGGTTGTTTTATGCTCTCTATAGATCTTATTGTCTGTAAGTGTCTTAAAGATTGTGTTTTGTTTGTTACATCCACCATTTTAGGATTCTGATGTTACTTTGATTTGCCTTGTTCCCTTGATTGAGTTTGAGTCCCTGCAAAATGTCATCTTTTCATCTGTATACCAGTTTTTGAATAGGATTTATGCTGATAGGGTAAACTAATGTCATTTTTGGCAGAAAAATGAAAAATCTTATTTTTTCAGTTTTAATTCTTTTACTGTGCCATTGAATCACCTAGAAAGTGTTACCAGTGAGATAATTGGCATCTGGGCTTAGATTAGAGGGTAGGGGAATGGTTGGTGTTGGGAAACTATCTCTCCCTCTCGTTCTGCTTATTCCACAATTTTCTCTATTGTGCCTCCCTGAGAAATTTCTGATATACATCAGATACAATTGAGAAATTGAAGAAAATGGCGTTGTCTTGATAAGGAAAATGATGGTCTATATAAATACAATAATAATGGCCAAGGCTCACCTCGCAAAATTATTTGTAAGGACTGTTTGTTGTGCTGTGTAAAACAAATCAGTACAATTCGTTATTGGGGGAGGTCAAAGGGCTTCAAGACATCGCAAAAGTTATTTTGTGTTTTGTTACCATTAAGTTATAATTTGATTTACCTAATGTCCTTTGTATTGTTCAGTAGCAGTAGAAATTTCCAAGGATTATGTCTAAGAATTTTTTTGTTTATTTGGCAGTGATATATTTTACTTGCTTGAGTTTCTGGTTTTGAAATAATGGGTAGAGGTAGAGGAAAGGGAAAGAAGTTCACCGTGTCCAATCATGATGATCCTGGAAGTGGGGAGGAAGAAAAAATTCCGGTACAAAAGAGAAGGGGTAGGCCTCAGAAGCCACTGATAGATGAAGTTGAAGAAGAGGTTGAAAAGATTGAAGACGAAGACAGTGAGATAGCAAAAACTACTGCGTCCAGCAAAGAAATGAAAAATGGAACTGCAGCAGAGAATGGAAAGAAGAGGAGAAGAAATACACAGGCAAAAGAGAAGCCTGATTCAGTCAAAGAAGAAAATGGTAATGGATCCAGATCCAGCATTGATGACTCAACTAAGTCCAATGGTTTTCGTCATAATGGGAGCAGGAGGAAAAACAAGCCTCGTCGGGCTGCCGAAGTAGGTGTGGAGTGCAACTGAGATTAATGAGAGTTCGGCCTAATACATTCCTAGTTTTAATTTTTCTTTCTGTTATTGTTCATCCTTTTTGGTAGCTTATTTCCTTGATTTCCTTTTTGATTAACTGGAAGGTTTGGAAGCTGATCAGGCTACTCATTGTCTTCCATGATGATTATTTATCTGATATTTTCTCTACTTTCTTGTATTTAGCAAATTCCCTTTGTTATTTACAGTGTATTTTCTTCTGGTTCTGGCCTTCTCTAATTTTATACTCCAGACGACGGAAACTGAGAGTCCACTTTTAGAAGTCAAGTTTTTCAAAAAAGTTTGACTTCAGCAAAAGCAATTGCCTCACAATTTACTTATATATGATTATATTTGTTACATTGATTTTAAAAGTGGAATCTGTATTGGGACGTCCTAAAAAGGAGAGTAGGATCTTCATTTTCAGATGGATTAAGTATTTATAATTTGGTTTTCGGTATTTGAGTGCTAAGATTCTATTCTCTTTCTCCTGCAGTTTTCCGCACCATGCAATTTGTAGTTCTGCTGATATTAATATCATATTGTTTTCCTTCCATATAGACTCGTTTGTCTCATTTGCAACTCTGGTGATGCTCGAGTGAGATATCTCACTCTTTCCATTTGTAACCCTTTCGTACTAAGAACTAAAACATACTCAAGAGAATTACAAGAGTCACCGGGTTTGCTACTAAATAAATCCCTTTGTGATTTCTGTGCTATTTAATGTCAAGAATTTTAGTGTATTACTGCTCTATGATGGTGCTGGTGCAAGTAGTTACTTTTGACTTATAGTTTACCTATTTTGTAATTTTAATTTTGAAGTCAGATTTGTATGTTGCATGCTCTATTATTGTGCTGGTGTTTAATCCTTGTCCTACTGTGGACCCCTCTTTTGACCTTTAGAAAGGTGGGAGACTAGATCATGTGTAGACCACTAGAACTATGTTGTATTTTTTCCAGTTAGACTAGTTGGAAACCTTCTGTTGTTTAGTTACTGCATCTAGATTTGCTTATGCACATACCTTGCAGTATGCTTAATGTGGCACTTGTTACATTTTGCTTATGTCTCCTTATCCTGTTTGACAGTGTTAATTGAAGTGAACCAACCTATTTGAAAGTAAGTTATTGATCTTTGAGGAGGTTAAAAAATAAGCAAGTAAACTAAAGATTCCAATTTTTGTTTTCTTCAAATTTCTTATTCCTTAAGCTTACATCACTCTCCTTTAGTTAGAGAGAACTTCTCCTCAAGTTTTGAATTATTGAAGCAGATCTTTGAAATATGGCAACTGAATGAACAAATAATAAATTTGATGATTTTGTTTCATCATCTATATGGTAACTTCTCGGCAAAGAATATATTGATGATTTTGTTTATCACTCTATTGAATGATGATGTTAGAGCATCCTTCTTCATTCTTCTATTATCTGGCATAGCAAAGTCATTTTGTGGCACAAAAGGAGTAGGAGCGTCATTTTCTGGATTGAATAATCACTTTAGTAAACAGCATGTTCATTTGTATGTTACTATTCACTTCTTTAATAAGTTCTTCATGCTCTTCTTGGTTGGTTCTAACTATAATATGTGAAAATTAATAAATCTGTTGATTCTGTTTTTATTTTCTGGCTGGCTTCTTTTCATCATCTATTTCCCTTGTTTCTATGTGGCACTATTCCACTTTAACATGACATGCTTATGGCCAAGTACTAAAGGAATTCGACTCTTCAAGTTTTGCATGCAGCATGTTGTTCTCTCTTACTCCGATTTTGGCTTCTAAGACAATATGTGGATCTTGTTTGGGTTTTGGACTTGCAATGAATTTGAATCATCTTCCGCGTGCTACACTTCCATCACATTTGAGATTATGATGATGATGATCATATATGTGCTTCTCTAGTTCCCTACTTGTATGATTTTAGAAACTTGATGTGTTTTTTAGTGATGCACTTGTTTTTGATCAACTGCTGGGAGTTGGTTACATATGGCATTTGAAAATTGATTTTTCACTCTTTCGTTCTGCCCTGCT
This sequence comes from Aralia elata, assembly GCA_034770075.1. Classification (NCBI taxonomy): domain Eukaryota; kingdom Viridiplantae; phylum Streptophyta; class Magnoliopsida; order Apiales; family Araliaceae; genus Aralia; species Aralia elata. Next base: position 3,671,946 of record CM068387.1, read on the forward strand.
GAGCCTGACTTGCTCCTGGCGTAGTTTGCATATTTTCTGTATTGAATCAAGTGTATTAGGTTCTTCTGGAATGGCATGCGACATTTCCCCGTTTTTTAGCTTCTTCAGTTCGTCTAAAAAACATATAGAGCTTGTTGATGTGTTTTTATTTACTATCTTCTTATTGTCCCATTTTATTTGTTTGTCAAAGTTGTTGCTGATAATCTTTATTAGTACAAGCATGCTGAGATTAAGAAGTGATGCTTCTCTGTACCAATCATTTGTTGGTCTAGCGGTAAGTGGGTCATTTATTTGCTCAAAGCTTGAATGCGATTCCCAATCATAGCGGATGGTTGGTGGCAATTTTACATTCAAAATGTCGAGGATCCCTGAACTTCGGTCCTTACATAGGTGCGGTGGAATTCTTTCATGTGTGTGGTTGTTAGGCGTGATGTGCCTTGTTTGGGAGTTTGGGTCTCTTATTTTTTGTGCCAAAACAAGAGGTGATGCTTCTATGTGGTTACTATATGTTGAAAATAATGCTGATGGTGATATTTGGTATATGCAGTTTTCTAGTGATTTTTAACCTTTGAGTTGATGGATTATTTGTCATCAAGGAAATCTTTGGTGTATGGTAATTATTATTCTATATGTTCTGAAATTCGAGATATATTTGTTATTTTAACGATTTTTAAGAATTTTTTTATAATTAAAAATATAGCAATTGTGGCCGTCAATGAATTAAAAATAAAAATAATGACATGTTAAGAATTTTACGTGATTTTATAGGCCTCGTTTGTTTTGGTGTTTTTTGGGAGTTTGAGTCTTAAAGTTGTGTTTGTGAGTCGAAAAAATTGTATTTTGGATAAACTGCATTTAAATAATTAAGATTCTCAAATATTTTGAAAATCAAAAGCTCTAAATCAAATAAATATACACAACTTTTTAAAAAAATGTATGTCTAATTGTAAAGCAAATCCAAAGCATCTAAAGCTGGGCTGGGTTGAGATAAAACTTCAAATACTACTAGAAATTTTGGGTTTAAAAGTTTGTCCACATCCTTTCGTCGACCAGTCATTTTCCACCTTGTGCACAATGGAGTTAATTTTGTTACACTGGCCTAATCCCAAATTTAGGCCACCTGGACTACCAAATTAAAATAATTAAATAGATAAATAAAAGTAAAACTTAAAAAAAAAACGTATTTGGCTCTCTTTCATTACACTTTATTTCTAATTTCATCCAATACATTTATTATTTGATCTTAATAATTTTGTTAGTAATGGTCAAAATATATTAATAGTTAAATAGTTGATGATATTAAAATCAATTCTACCAAAAATTAAAATCATTAAAAATATGTTTATTGTTAAAGTTTAAAATAATTTTCAGTCATTCAAATTTTGATGAAAAATTCACATCTTCATCAAATGGTAAAAAAATGTCGAATTATTTTTATTTATGGAACAATTATAATAATCAAAATTATAAATTAATTGATTGATATTGATTTCAGTTATATAAATTAAAACTATAAAAATATAATATATTGAATGGAATAGGAGGGAAGGTGTCATGGAAGGGAGTCAAGCCCCAAAAAAAACCAACAGATAATAATACACACTAATATATTATCTGTTGGTACTTAAAATTGGTTAGTGCTACATCAGCCCCTGCAAATATGGTCAACTGGACTATTTGAGTATTTGACTAATTGATTATGAGCCCCACAGGCATATACGGCAGGAGTTGGGCTGAACAAATGGACCAACCCTGTGATGAATATGGTGGGCTATTATAATAAATGACTTAAGTAAAGGCATGATGGAATGGACTTTTATTAGCATGGGTTGCAACCACCTTAGCAAGGCCCATGAAACTTGAGGTTGAGGCTTTAAATACGGACTTATGCGATACTCCTCCATAAGTGATAGAAAAGTTGGGCTTGAACCTAAGATACGGATCCATGAGCTAGATATTCCCTCATAAGTGATGGAATCTAGGACGGAAGCTCGCGTTGGACAAACGTTAAATTTGGAAAATATTCTCTGACAAGGAATATAAGGAACGCATACATGAATGAGGCAAAACTCATCCTAGGTGTCAAAGTTGGAATTTTTCCTTTTATGATTTTGAGATTACAGATCATGAATTTTAAGGATGATTTTGGAAAAAAAATCAAAATAAATGTCGATGGAGTTTGAAAATTTGATTTTAATGGGGGTCAATTAGACAGAGTCGTCAGTTGGTAAAGATTTAAATAGATGTACCAACTCATTCGGATTTTTAGGTTTTAATAATCGAGATGACCCATCGTGTGACTCCGTAAAATTGGCCCGTAATCGAGATTCATAGAGTTCGGGGGCTTGCTTAAGTGAGAGGAAGGTGTTAGGCACCCTCGACTTTTTTGAAACACGGCTACCGCTTTCCTAATGTTTTCCTTAAGATTAAATAGATTGCTTTGAGAAACACAAAGTGTGTGTTTGTGTTCTGTGCCTATACAAATTGTGTCATTTAGGGAAAAACTAGGGTATCGTCTCCTAGAGTCAATTCGATTTTGTAATTTGAAGTTGAAATCTAGCGTGTCGTCTCCTAGAATCATCAAAGTCTTGGTGGGTACATTATTTTGGAAGTAACTTTGAGCCTCTTTACGAGAGATTTGATTTGAAAGAAAAGTTTTGTTTTAGCTTTCATTTGACAAGAACCTTTTAGTGTCATTTAGGGAAAACATTGTTTTACAAACTCTTCGTCAAATAGGAATCGATGCCCTCTATTACTTCCCATTTTAGCTTAGAATTAATCTAATAACCTAGTTTGATTCAATTTTAAAAGATCTTTGCAATTTCGTTTGAAAATCGTTTTCGTATGTCGAAAGATAAAATCAAACATCGAAAATAGAGTTAAAATTACCCGTGGGCATGTAAGCCATCTAAATAATTCCAAATACCTCACAATAATAAAATCTACTATCAAGAGGCCTTAGATCTAGTTTTTGTAGGATGGAACTCTCGATATCGTTTTAAGGCCTGAATTACATTTACAATGATCGAATCGCAAAAATTATAATTATTAACTATGTCTATCATAGAAATATCTTTCAATTCCCATTAAACACGAGGTTTAAGGGCTTTGAATTCATTCCCAGGCTCACATGATTTATAATCATACCCAAAAATGCATTAAGATCTATAAACGGAGTTTAGAGTTTAGGAAAGGATATCCGTAAACCCTAAATCCATAGATCGCACAACAAATCAACAATATCATAATTTATACCGTTTAACTATATCGAAATTGCAAGGATCTATTATATATCGATGAGACCTATTAAAGGAACTTAGAATCTAGGAAATAAAACCCATCGATCTAATATTCTATAAATCTAGAAACAACGCATCGAAATCTAATCGAAAATATATCCCATATTGGCTAGAAATTTCATTCATGAGAAATCCTCGCTGGCCAAAAGGTGAGATCCCATCACCATTAGATATTAATCTAGGATATTTGGGTGACCTAGAAATTAATATAAAACAACACCTAAGCAAAAATAATCGGTAAAAAGGAGTCGAATCAAAGTCAAAATCGATAAGTGATTAAAATGATATCCTTGTTAGTTAAGAGGAGATTCCATTAATGAGGAATCCTCTTTAATCGTCTTTAATCCTAAAAATAGGATCCAAACACCTCTAGATATGATCTAGGATGGTAGCAGAGCCTCAAATAAAGAAATAATCATAAACAAACAAAGCCCAAACACAATAATTGACAAAATATGCTAGATCTAAGCTAAATCTAGTATAAAGATGAGAACTTTAACCTTAAGAGTAAGAGTTTCTTCCTCCTTAAGCTTTATATGGATGACTTGATTATAGATTGATGAAAGATTTGATGAGAGAAACTAAATCTAGATTGGATTTAGAGAGATTTTTCTCTTCCTTTCTTTATTTCTCTCCCTAGAGAACACTTTTTCTCTCTCTAAAATGCCTTTTCCTCCAAAAATGAGCCAAAACCATTTTATATAGGCACGCTAGGCCTGCCCCAGGTCCACCTACGACAGCCCTAGGGCGGGGCCTACTTGCATTGATTTTCGTGTCGCGTCATCGATTTTTTCGTGTTGTGCACTAAAATGTCCATAATTTTTAAACCGAAAAAAGTTAAAAAACTTGCCATACCAATCCAAAAAGATCTTTCCGAGAGCTACACAATGGCATCAAGTTTGATCAATTTTGAATTTAGAAAAATAGAGAAAAAAGGGAAAAACCATCATTCTATCAACGCCAACAAGTCGGTCGTCTTCTTTTCTGTAACTTGCCGCCTAACGGTCACTGTGGAGACTCTGAATACTCATTCTGAGCCTTGTAATCTTTGCTTAGACATCTTTGCCTCGAGGTGAAATGACACTCTTGCCTTCCTATTATTATTAGAGAAAAAAACGTAAATTTTGGGTGTTTAAACTAGGGAAGGGAACAAGGTCAAAGGGCCTTATGTAATCCCTCAAGGATTTGGCTAAGGGCCCATTCATGAAGGAATTATTGGTTCTAGAGTGGCGGATAACATTCAAATTGAAGTGAACCCCAGCCATATCCCAAGTGGTGAGTCACTGAACTAATTTGGGCTAAGGGTGATGGTAATGGGCTGGCTTAGTGAATAGGAAGAGGGGGTGACTTTGGGTCTTGCATGGACTCTCTTAGGGCGACCTACTTTCCCCAGTGCAGAGAGTAGGAAGCATATATCCTAAGGGAGACCTGTGTATGTGGCTCAAGCTCATTCTAAGGCAGAGTGAATGGAGTGCAAACTCCAACCGTGGAGGATGCAAAGGCACACCTGAAGGGCAATAAGGAAAGAAGGGCAGGGGGATTGGTGTTGACATGTGAAATGATTGGAAGTGTCCTTTCCTCAACCAAAGAAGAGTGGCCTCCAAACCTTTTCCCTAAGACTCACTACTAGAAAAAAGACTTATAGCGAGGGTCGTCGACCGTAGCTATAGGTATTACCGACGGTCACCGACCCTCGCCGTAAGTCGCGTGGCTAAAGCCTTTAGCTACAGTCTTAGTGGTCTTTATCGACGGTCGTGACTGTAGCTATAGATCATGCCAAAATCGTGTTTTTGCTCTTTACCAACGGTCACTAGGACTATTGCTACGGTCATGACCGTAGCTATAAATATCTATAGTGACGATCATGACCGTAGGTATAATAGGCTTTAATATTTTTGAACCCTATAGCGACGTCACTATAGCTTTTTTAGATTTAAAAAAAAATTAATTAGTGATGCACATATTTATTGAACAAACATAATACAATATAAAACAGAACAAATATATATATATATATATATATATATATATATATATATCTATATCATTTAATATCATTCACATCACAATACAATAGTTTTTGGCAGCTCACATATCACACATCTCATCGATAGGCCATGTAACCGTAAAATTCTCAAATAAGATTACAAAGAATGATAAATGCATGGTAAAATGACTGTGCAGTAGCTCACTTGTCCACTAAAGTTGAGGATAACAAACTTCACATCCTCCCCAATTTCGAGTTCTTTCCTCACCTAGAATAGTCAAGAAAAATATGCATATCTATAAGGAACCTAAAACTTAATTAATCAAGCAAGGAAGGATCTAAGCAAATTTACTGTTCCAGACCTCCTTCCGGGACTTGTGCCCTTTTGACGACCAAAGGTACATCGATCACGTCACGGAAAGCAAGCACTGAATTATCAAAGACAGGTTAAAAAAAATTATTTTTATTTCAGCCACATATATAGATTTGAAGAAGAGAGTTGATGAATAAGCTAATATCAAAATTTGTGAATGTGCTAGACAAACATACTTGGGCAGTATCCTGGGAGATGGATTAGGAATTCACAGTGAAAATAATCCTTTGCTATCTGTATCATCACAACAAAAAGGATATGTAGTGCCAAAAGGAAGAATATTAATATGATATAAGGGTACTATGGTATAGCATGATTGGCTAAAATTTCAAAAGCTGTACAACAATTAAAATTTCAAAGCACCTGAAGCGGTACAGTCTATATGCGTACAAAGCATAGAGAGAAAATCGAAGCTAAGATCATTTCATAAAGGTCAAAACTTGTGTGTGATCAACAAATTAATTAAGGTCCAGAAACCTACTTGATCAATTACTTAAATATGCAACTCAATATCTCATTCAGAATTCTGTGTCAAGCTCCTACCATTTGATCCACATCAAACACAAACACATGTCATTGCAGGTTTGCCCATGGAGTTAAGTGCAGGTTTTCCTAGGGAGCTAAGTGCATGTTTCCCTAGTGAGTTAAGGTGCAGGTTTGCTCCAGTCTTTAACTCACTAATCCACCCTACAACTACATAGCAACTCATAATTAATTCAACAAGATCATTGTACACCTAAAACGGATTGAACCATGCTCTAGATCTGTAACCATCATTAATAAACCTCAAGAACATTCATATTCCCACCAGCTCCTTTACACGTGATTTTACTTTAACAATGTTGTTCAACCAAATAATGCGGCGTAACAAGAGAATTTTCCTCACAAAATAACTTCCAAGGAAAATTTAATGCTACACCATTGTACATGAAACCCAATGCATGGTGTAACATTGAGTAGAGTGGAACCCTGACAGGAGAATGCCAGAAACAAAATGCTTTAGACTTTAAACATATCTTCCCTTGTAACCATTCTGCAGACAATTCTAAAAGACTCTAGAGGCAATTAAGAATTTATAACTTATTTCATAAGGGATCATGTAAATTCCCTAAAAACCTAAGAGCATTAATCTTGATAATACTGAGTTGATTAAAAGTTCTCAATATCTAAGTAGTAAATGAAGTAAATACCTAGAAAGCAATCTTAGTATATTTAAAATTGTACAAAATACTACTCTTAAGTCTCTACTTCACAAAATTCCGGTAGTTCCATCGCGCATACATGTATATGATGTTCCATCGAGCATGCAAAAACCAGGATTTTATTACTAAGGAAAGTCTTAACTCTTGATCGAGTATTATTTAAAGTCATATAAATGAAAAAAAAAACATTTGGTATGAGAGGAGAAATATAACTAACATGATAAAATTTAGGTGAACTGTTCAGCTCCACTCCTTTAGAAGAACAACAGCAGTAACCTCCCATTTTATTCCGTTGTATCTATTATCCAGATATCAGATTCAACACTTGGTTCATGGTCACCTGTTCTCCAGTACAACAATAGGAATTCTCTTAATTAATAAATCAAAGCCTTAGTTAGTTAATAACACATATAAGAAAGCTTTATTCTGTGCCGTCTTCTTTTCATACATGGACTCCAGTTTCTGCCAGATAACATATGCTTTAGTGTCTGTGGCAACATGATGAAACACCCTTTAATCAATCTACGATCTAATTAGACCAATAATCTTCCTGTTCATCTTGTTCCACTACGTGTTACTCTTGTTTGTGGGCTTAACTCCTTCATTCTTAAGTGGCTCGTACAAATCCTTATAGTAAAGCAAATCCTCCTTTGTTGGCTTCCAAATTGCATAATTTGTAGCCTTGAGTTTAATTGTAACGATCGGGAATTTTAGATTTCCTTGTAACCCGAGTTATGTATGAATAAAATGAATTATTATTATTATTATTATTATTTTTATATTAATCTATACTACGTGTTTAGAATTGTGTTACAGCCTAGAAAATGTGTATATGTTAAATTTTATGTGTTGTTGTGTCGTTAGAGTGAATATATCGATTTTGCAAAAATTCATAAAATCACTATTAGCGGGACCCGCTTCCCGAGGCACTATTCACGAGCACTATTCACACCCAAACTTTTTCGTCTATTTCGATTTTTATTAATTTAGATGAGGCATATATGCTGAGGAATAATTTTTCCAAGTGTCAGAAATTTTATTGGAGTTGATACGTGATTTAATCTATATCAGAAATGTATATTATGGGTGTTCCGAATAAATGGACAAATCCCATAATAAATATTTTTGCGTGTTCCAATAATTTATGGGAGTACCCATTATAATTTTGGGTAGAGTTATTTACCAAATTTGGTACAAAAGTGGGAATATTCGGGTATATTTATCTGTATATTCGAATTAATTGGTGAGACATTTAAGCCTCAAACCAATTGGGGGAGGCCACGTGTATATTGAGAGCCAATTGGGGGGAAAGGAATAAACATGCACAGTACACAATTCATGGGGCTGTTAACACTTTGCCTAAATAACATTTCCAATGGCTCGGGTAAACCATTTCCTGCATACCCATACATTCTATATGCTCCCGAAGCATTCTTCTTATTCCCCTCAGCTCATTCTCCTCCTCCATTCCAGCCATACCCAACTGTTAGCAACTTAAGAGGGAGAGAGAGTTATTTTGCTAGCAAGAAGCTCACTGCAGTTAGAGGGAGAGTAAGTGTGCGTGTGTGTTTGTGTGTGTGCGGCAAGGACGTAGAAGGCAAGCAAGGAGAAGAGGAAGAGAGGCTTCAGCAGAAACGAGCAAGGAGAAGAGCAGCCTAGCAAGTTATCTCAACCTACCCGAAGCTAACAAGGAGAGGTAATCAAACTACAACCTATTTCTTCTCCATTGAAGTTTTCATGAGTTTTTTTTTTGGCTTTCATGCTTGCGGGATGGATTTTGTTAATTTTTGTTGTTGTTGGTTGTGTTGAATCTATCATGGAGGTTCTTAAGAAGCTATATAAACCATTAACACCTTCAAAGTGAAACAAAAACAAAGAATGATTCGGACCCAAGCTTAAGGAGGAAGATAATGGACATTAATGGACTGTTTGGACCTTCGGACAATTAGAGGACAATAAAGCCTGGATGTTGTGATTATTTTGATGGTTTGTTGTTGGAATATTGTACTTCTATCAGTTGTAAAGATATACCAATTTGAATGAACTAAAATGATGCTTAAATGAAGTCACAGTAGCCATTTGTGTGAGATATTTCATGGTTGCGAAAAACAGAGCATCAATGTTGTGCTTTGGCTAAGGATTTGGCTGTGTTAGTGTTTATGGGTCATCTTGCATTTTTGATATATTATAGCCTCGTGTCTTAGGAATCCATAGAGTCCGTAACGGACCGAATTGATCGAGTATAGAGGGAGATATAGGAGCTGAAGCGGGCGAGAGTCTACCAGTTCGCGGTTCTGCAGGAAGTGCAGAACTGCTACTGCATGCCGCTGTTCCGCGCCTGGTCCGGGTCGGGTCAGGCTGGACCGGGTCGGGTCGGACCGGACCGGGTCGGGCCGGATCGGGTCGGACCCAGTAAATTTTTCCCGCGAGTCTAAAACTTATATTTTTGTACAAAATGATTAAAAACGCTTATATCTTGTTAAAGCTTTATGTGCTTAATTTATACCCGTGTCGACCTAAACGATGTTGTCCTAAGGCGTAAATTGAATTAGCGAGACCCCCGACTGGGTAAGCGTAGTGGCAATCAATGTATTTTAATGATGTGATGACTGTAATGAACCTAGTTCTTTTGTGACTAATATTTATGATGATTTTAATAAACTATGTAGGATATTTTGTTGACGGGCGATTAACGTCAAGTTATTAACGCACGTACAAGGCAAGTTTCCTAACTCATACAACTCCTATTTAATTGTGCGAGTTTTCCTTACTCGATTCATTTATTGGGCAAGTTTTGAATTCATTTATCTATCGAGCAAATATTATTTATTGAGCTTCTTGACTCCGTTCAAATTACTTATCAATTTAGCAATTAATGTGCTAGTATTCATACTTCTATTCAAGTATTGCAATGAAAGCCCATTTCATGCAATGTTATATATTGTGTGATTCCAAAGATTATGAATTTTTATTCATTCAAGATATTTTTAAATGCTATCATGTTGAACCTTAAAGTTCTTTATTCCATAGACTGTTTAAAAGCTATGTCAAGGCTAATTGTTTCAGCTAGACACTTATTGATTTGGTTACTCAAGCGAGGTTAAAGTCCTCCAACTATTATTGTTGTTAAGTAAAATTGTCCGATCAAATTATTTTGGTCTGGACTCCCATGTAAAGCTGAGTGGAACAACCCTCACAGCAGGGGAAATTGTATAAACGTCGGGAAACCGACACGCGCGTAAATGGAAAATGTAAGGCTTATGCATAACGCCAGGTATTTTAGGCTGATCACCTATTGTACCAGTTTTGTGGATTATCGGATGAATTTTCAGTAATTCTAGAATAGAGTTCTGTGCCTTGGTGCACCCTCAGTATTGAATAGTTCCCTTCTTCGGGAAACTTTGAAATCCTTGGATACTTCAGAAATCCTTCGGTCCTTAGTGGCCACTATAACGGTGATAAAAAGAAGTTGTTTATTTCCTTGGTTCAGATAAATTTTTACTCCTGTGAGCTATAAAGTTAATCATGTGATTATTCATTGCTATTTTACTTGCGGGGCAAATTGTTGCTCACCCCTTGCTCTCCTTAAAAACATTTCAGTTAGTGCGGCACGTGGCGAGAGCTCAGGAAAAGATAAGGGGAAGGGGAAAGCTACGGAGTAGTAGTAAATTGTTGTTCTAGAATTACCGTTTGTATTAAGACTTCTTATTGACGTCGTGTATTAAGACATATTTACCCTTTTGTATTATGTTATGTTTTGTAATAGTATTGGTTTCGAGACTTGGGACAGGTCTATTTATGTTATATCAATGTAAATATTCCTTTATTCCGCTATAAGTTATCGATTGTATCATTTTGGTATTGGATAGTGATGAACCAGGTCCGTGGCTCAGGTGACCCGGATTTGGGGGCGTCACATTAATCATGTAACCTGTTGTCGAATTCTCCATTTAATTCGCACAAAAAAACCACAAAAATAACCTGGCTCTAATACCACTGTTGGGAAAAGTGAACCTAAAATAATCTCAACCCCAAGAATTACTTTTTCGTCTTTGTGCAATTAAATAGGAAATCAACAAAACCAATTATGAGAACGAAATTAACAAATAACTATCCACAAGTAAGACACAATATTTAACGTGAAAAAACCCTTAAAGGGAAAAATCACAGGTCGAACTCCGAATCTCCACTATATTACTAATAATGGGCTTACAATAATCCTCCCAAGTTTTATGCCCTAAAACTTGAGGTTACACAATAAATCGAGATAGTACAAATTTACCTTTAATTAGGTTGAGAAACCTAATTAACATCACCACCCAAAACACCCCAAGCAATAAAGTCTTCAAGCTTTCAAATGAACAGAGATGGCGACAAATACCCACGAACAACAAAATGTAATCCTCTTTATTTATTCTTTCGACACCTTCTTGCTACCGAGTTTCTCTCATGTAAAAAATAAGACTCTCTCATAGTCTTATTTATAGTACTCTTCCTAATCCATTCTTATTATGGATTAGAAACAATTTATTCTCCTAATCAAATTAGGAATCACGTCTCTTTGTCTTAGTCACCAACTAATCTAACAAGTATATTCTTTTGCAACTTAGATTCTTTTCATGGGTGAGGACTCATACCCAACCGAATTTGAGTAGGGAAGCACGATAGGATCTCATCCTCGGGTTTTAATTCAAAAGATTTCCAAGATTCCTCAGTTGGATCTTCTGTAGGCATTTTAGTTCTTGCGATTGTAGGTCTGTTTGGAAAATCATTAGCAATATCTAAATGGGGCGAATTGACAGATTCCGGCATGAGCATAGGTGTAATAAGATCTAATATTACTAGCAAGATTTTATAATGGCATGACATGTGATTGGTTGAATTATGACATTTTACGCTTTACATGCAAGGTCTCTTTGATACATCATTAGGACTTTTTAAATGTATCCCAGGCCTTAATGCAGCAAGCCTCTTGGGTCAAAGCCTTTCTATATTACCAAGGCTTAACCATCTTGGGTCATATACATGCATGCTCTTTTGTATTTTAAATTAAAATATATTTACATGTAAATTAAATGTAAAACATATATAAATAAATAAAGTATACTTCCCTTGGTAAGATAAACTAGAGATTATGAAGTCCAATTTGCCTCCGATTTTCTTTGCTTTGAAGATGCGAAAAAGTAAAGAAAATTACCCAATAATACATGAAGGCTTTTGAAATTTTGTTTAGAACTTTTAAACCGATAAGAATTTTCTAGATCTCATTTGTAGCTACTTCAATTGGTGAAATCTTTTTGGATCGCTTTTTAATAGTTTCAAGGGGATGTATCTATAAATATCATGTTGTTGCTCGCCTTGAAGGAGATAAACAGTGATGTTTTTGGATAAACTACTACTTCACCCAGTCTTAGCTCTCAAAATGGTGGTAAAATAAAATTGTTTAGATATGAAGATAAACCGATCAGAGATCCAACCTCCCCAGCAGAGTCATCAAAAATGTACGTTCGGTGATAAAACTGAGTTTTGGGTTGGAGAAGTTAGGAATCTCTAAACGGTTATCAAAGAGAAAATGTTAAGAGTTAGAGTAAGGGAGAAGAGAAGACAAGCTGAAATTGCGGACTAGGATAAGGGTAGAATATTCTCCATCTTGTTCTTAGTCTTGAGAAAGCCCAAAAATGAGTCTCTCCCTTTACATATAGCCATCATTTAGGCCTAATGTCTTAATGAGCCATAAGCAGGATTGTGCACCAGTATATAAACGGATCGGATCGGTCCGAATCGTACCATACCGATTACGAAAGTACCTAAAAGTACCGATACTGATACCGGTTAGGCCGGTGTCCCGAACTGGTTAGCCGGTTCGGTACCGGAACGATACCGGTTTTTAAACACTTATACCGGTTGTGATTTTTTCTAAGAAAAAGATGGTTTTCAATTATCTGAAAGACTAAAACTATTGCTTCTGATTCTATCAAGTTAAAAGGGACAATGATCCAAAATTTGTGAAAGAACTAAATAGTATGCCTCCATAGCCTTCCAATTGCTCCCACTGTTATCATTATTTTGGACCATCAGAAATTTCCTCTGAGAAGAAAGCACCCAAATTTTCAGATAATTAAACCTCAACAGTCAAGAGTACATAGACTTGTTAAATTTTCCAGTCAAACAAGAAATGCAATAAGATTCTTTATTGGCAAGGAGAAATATTTTAATTACAATAACTTACCAGAAAATTGAGAAGCTTCTTTCTGATTGTAAGAATTATCAGTACTTGTATGAATTTTGGATTTCATGTGAGAATGATGTTTCTCTAGTTTTTCAACATTTTCATTTACCTAAAAAGGCATTAGGAAATTTAGATACCAAATTAATGAAAATCGTTATGGAGAAAACATTAGCAAAATTAATTTGAAAACTATAGAGGAATCATGTTAATTTAGATACCTCAGTCATTCACTTGATGAAGCTTGTGCCCCCTACTATTCAAATTCACTTCATTTCCTTTATTCTAACAAGGAATCAAGCAAGCATTCATAACAAGAAAATGTGAACGATTGAATAATTTACCAGAGAAACATAAGCAGTTCCGACCAAATAAACATCACAATTCCCCCCTTCGGTTGAAGTCTCACACATGAGCTTCATCACACTCTTCAGAAGCTCCTCCGACAGAACTTTCCTTTCCTCGTCGTCAACTTTACCATTTAGGAGACCTACATCATCAACATCTCTATCTTCATTGGCAGATACAACGCTCTGATCTGAACCTTCATCGTCAGTATTAGGGCTTGCGCCATCAGATTCTGTTACAAACAAAGATCCAACCAATCACTCAGATGAAAACCTTGAGGTATTTCAAAATGTACAACCAGTCAAGGATCAAGATATGTTAGACACAGGAGGACCCGTTGATGAGAATGCAGGGTTGATGGAACAAAGACAATTGGTTCAAGATTATGAAAACCATGCCGAAGTGGAGGAATCCAGTTAGTAATGAATATGGGGACCACATGGAAGATGAGTTGGATGAATTGAGAACTTTGGATGGTCTGAGGAAATCCAGAAGGCCAACTAGAGAACCAGTATGGATGAGCAGCTATGTTAGGGGCAAGAAAGGACAAGGCAAATACAAGTAATGAGCTGGCCTTTCCTGGAGATGTCTAGAACAATTGATCAAGGGCTTTCATTTGTTAATTTCAAGTTTAGCTGTAGGGATGAGATTGATTCTGTTAGTGAGCACGTGCTCATCCATGTGCTTGGTAATGTACTATAAATACTCAGCTTATGAATTGCAAAAAATATGTGATGATGAAATAAATTAGCTTCCTTCCTATTTCTCTCTCCTTCTTCCTTTTCTTTCTCGGTACGAAACTGAAGTTCAATAATTGGCTTCACTGGTGATTTCATTGAGAGAACCATTGTGGACCCAGATAGATTAGAACAACTATTTGATCAATTTGCCCAAAATTTCATGTAACAGTTTAAACAAACCATGTCTACTGTGTTGCAGGAACAAAGAGATGCCCAACCAAATAGACCAGATACAATCCAACCTGATCTAACCCTTAACACCAAAATTTATGATTTCCATCCTAAAACCAAAATTGATTTTCCCAGGTTCGAAAGTGGCGATCCCACGAAATGGCTATACAAAGTCAATAAGTACTTTGAATATTACAAAATTTCTGAAGATAACAAGCTATCCCTAGTAGCATTACACCTTGATGGAGCTGCCTCAAGTTGGTTTTAGTGGCTGGAAACCAATCACCAAATACGATCATGACATGAATTCACTTTCCAGATGCACATCAGATTTGGGCCATCCCCATATGAGGACCCAAACACATAGCTTTCCAAAATTTGTCAAACCGGATCTGTAGTTGAGTATGAAGCCTAATTTCAGAAGATTTCCAACAAGATTCTAGGGCTACCAGAGTCATTTCTAAAAGGATGTTACATTGGGGGCTTAATATGGGACATTCAATGTGAGGTAATTTCTGCACAACTTATAATTTACAACATGCAATTGGGTTATCTAAATTGTATGAAGGGAAGGTTGGGTTTGGAAGACACAATAATTTACAGCCAAGGATGCACCACAACACTTCCATTTTAGGACCTAGGCACACTCCTATGGCCAACTTTAAACCAAGTTATAAACAAGCCATGGTCCCTTATACTCAAACACCCAACAACCACATTACAATTGTTGATCCTTATCACAAGTTACATATTAAGAGATTGTATGCAGCTGAAAGACAATTAAAAATTGAAAAGGGACAATGTTACAATTGTGAGGAGGTCTGGCATAGGGGCCATAAATGTAAAGGGCAAATGTCCTTGTTGGTGTTAGAAGGAGTAATACCTGAAGGTTGTGAGGAATTGGAAAACCTACAGTCAGGAACTGAACCTATAACTAATATAGAAGAAGAGCAAGAGCTAGATCTGAGCACCGGAACTTTGTATGCCCTTATTGGTAACACTAGTACCAGGTGTTTGAGGTTGCAAGGATTCATTCATGGGAAAGTACTACAAATTCTCATTGATGGTGGAAGTAGTCATAATTTTATGCAGGCAAGAGTTGCAAGGTTTTTGTGGTTAGATATTGTTCCTTCTCAACATTTTTCTGTGATAGTGGGGAATGGTGAAAATATCACTTGTCTGGGACAATGTAAACAGGTTCCGTTTACCATACAGGGGTATAACTTTACCACAAACTTCTACATAATAGACCTTCATGGTGCTGATGCAGTTCTTGGGGTAGCTTGGCAGGAGACTCTTGGGGAGCTTAAGCTAAACTATAAGCAATCCTATATCAAGTTTTTACATGAAGATAAAGAGGTCTGTTTGCAGGGGGTTCAAGCTAACACCAAACTTGAATCTATCTCTGCCAATCACCTACATCAAACGGTTAAGAAAAATGAAATAGGCCAATGTTTCATGCTCCAGTTAATTTCCAACCAGAAAGCACCCTTTGAAAATCTCATATCCTTTTATTCTCTACAAGGTCCTAACAACACTGAAAATAATTCCACTCCCTTAAATCAATTTGACACCCTAAATTACCCAATTACAGAGATTAAAGCACTACTGGAGTAATATACAGATCTGTTTGCTGAACCTTCATAGCTTCCTCCTAGGAGGTTGTTTAACCACCACATCCCTTTGGAACCCAATTCAAAACCTGTGAATGTAAGGCCGTACAGGTACCCACACTACCAAAAAATAAAAATTGAACAACAGATCTTGGGAATGCTAGAATCTGGAATAATTCAACCTAGCACCAGTCCATACAGTTCTCCAGTTTTGTTAGTAAAAAAAAGGATGGAACCTGGAGGTTGTGTGTTGATTATAGGGCACTAAATGCACTCACTCTCAAGGATAGATTCCCAATTCCAACAATGGATGAGTTACTTGATGAATTACATGGGGCAAAATATTTTTCTAAGATAGATCTCAGATCTGGCTATCATCAAATTTGAATGGCACCACAAGACATACACAAAACTGCATTTAGAACACATTCAGATCATTTTGAGTTTTTAGTCATGCCCTTTGGGTTATCTAATGCTCCATCTACCTTTCAAGTTACACTGAATTCTATCTTTCAGAAATTTCTCAGGAAGTTTGTTATTATATTTTTTGATGACATATTAGTCTACAATGAGGATCTTCAATGACATGTGCTACATCTAACTCAAGTGTTGAATTGTTTAAGATCACACTCATTGTTTGCTAAACTTTCCAAGTGCAACTTTGCTGCTATAACTATGGATTACTTAGGACATGTGATTACATCAGAAGGGGTACAACCTGATGTCTCGAAGATTGAAGTAATGCTAGCTTGGCCAAGACCTCAAAACATCAAACAATTAAGGGGATTCCTAGGTTTAACTGGGTACTATAGAAAGTTTGTAAATGGGTATGCTTCCATAGCTGCACCCCTCACTGATCTTTTGAGACATGAAGCTTTTGTGTGGGAAGATAAAGCTGAACATGCTTTCCTGAAATTGAAATTAGCTATCAGCAACACTCCAGTATTAGCATTACCAAATTTTGAGAGACTATTTACAATTGAAACAGATGCTTCTAGCTTTGCTATTGGGGCTATTTTACTTCAAGATGGACACCCCATAGCTTATTTTAGCAAAAAACTGTGCCTTAGGATGCAAAAGGCTTCTACATATTTGAGAGAGTTGTATGAAATCACCTCAGCCATTGCCAAGTGGAGGCATTATTTGCTGGACTCTAAAATTTTCATATATATAGATCAACAAAGTTTGAGGAACTTAATGCACCAAGTCATACAGACTCCAGAACAACAGTTTTATCTTACAAAATTGTTGGGTTACAATTATGAGATATTCTATAAACCTGGAAAAACTAATGCAGCAGCTAATGCAATGGCAAGAAATCCCATTCATTTGGACAACCCAGCCACATTACTAGCTCTCACAACTCCAACTTTTCTCATTATAGAAGACATAAAGAAGGAACAAGTTGCAGCCCAAAAAATCAAGGAATTATCGCATGATGCTCAGGGTTGGGAAATTAAAGATGGAGTATACTTATTCAATGGCAAGATTTACATTCCCAATCAATCTACGTTGAAAACCACTCTTCTCAAGGAGTTTCACAATTCACCTGCAGATGGGCATGAGGGCATACATAAGACACTCATGAGGATTAATACAACCTTTTATTGGAATCATATGAGGCAAGATGTCATTGATTTTGTAAAGCATTATGTGATTTGTCAACAAACCAAAGCTGTAAATATTAGTCCCTATAGCCTATTACAACCCTTGGAAATCCCACAACAAATTTGGGAAGAAGTCAACATGGATTTCATAACACATTTGCCTTCTTCACAAGGGTATACAACTATTTTTGTAGTAGTGGATAAGTTGTCAAATGCAACCCATTTTGGGGCTCTCACTACCAACTACACTGCTTCGAAGGTAGCCCAACTATTCTGGGACATTGTGGGTAAACAACATGGCATCCCAAAATCCATTTTAAGTGACAGATACCCTATCTTTTTATCCAAGTTTTGGCAAAATTTATTTCTTCTTCAAGGGACTACTTTAAAAATGTCCTCTGCCTACCATCACCAAACTGATAGTCAATTTGAGATTGTAAACAAGTGTTTAGAACAATATTTCAGATGCTTTATCTCTGAATAACCTCAGTTATGGAATAAATTTCTGGGTTTGGCAGAGTGGAACTACAATTCTTCCTATCATTTTGCTATAAAAAAATCCCCATTTAAAGCTGTGTTTGGCAGACCACCTCCTGTTCTTGCCAACTACATCCCTGGGTCTACACCAAATGAAGCTGTGGATGTTACATTATAAACCAGAGATGCCAAACTTCAGGTCCTAAAATCCACACTGGAATCTGCCCAACTCAAAATGAAAACAAAAGTTGATAGGAAGAGGACTGATTTCTCTTTCAATGTGGGAGACTTGGTATTGGTTAAGTTGTAACCTTATCGACATCACAGTACAACAACCAGAGCATCACAAAAGTTCAGTAAAAGGTATTTTGGGCCATTTTCTATTATCGAAAAAATAGGCAAAGTTGCCTATAAATTACAATTGCCCGCGACGTCCAAGATTCACCCTATTTTTCACATAGCCTTATTGAAGAAATTTATAGGAAACAACACAACATCATTTTCCTCTCTACCCGTAGCTACAATGAACAACCAACCCTTACTGCAACCTGTTGTTGTGCTTGATAAAAGAGTTAAAAAGTTCCACAATCACTGGGATACTCAATACTTGATTCAATGGGATTGTTTGCCTCTTGAGGAAGCCACTTGGGTGAATTCTTAACAGCTAAAGCGACTGCATCCAACCTTACACCTTGAGGACAAGGTGTCTGTTGAAGGGATGGGTATTGTTACAAACAAAGATCCAACCAATCACTCAGATGAAAACCTTGAGCTGTTTCAAAATATACAACCAGTCAAGGATCAAGATATGTTAGACGCAGGAGGACCTGTTGATGAGAATGCAAGGCTGATGGAACAAAGACAATTGGTTCAAGATTATGAAAACCATGCTGAAGTGGAGGAGAATCCAGTTAGTAATGAATATGGGGACCACATGGAAGATGAGTTGGATGAATTGAGAACTTTGGATGGTCTGAGGAAATCCAGAAGGCCAACTAGAGAACCAGTATGGATGAGCAACTATGTTAGGGGCAAGAAAGGAAAAGGCAAATACAAGTAATGAGCTGGCCTTTTCTGGAGATGTCTAGAATAATTGATCAAGGGCTCTCATTTGTTAATTTCAAGTTTAGCTATTGGGATGAGATTGATTTTGTTAGTGAGCACGTGGTCATCCATGTGCTTGGTTATGTACTACAAATACTCAGCTTATGAATTGCAAGAAATATATGATGATGAAATAAATTAGCTTCCTTCCTATTTCTCTCTCCTTCTTCCTTTTCTTTCTTGGTACGAAACTGAAGTTCAGTAATTAGCTTCAGATTCTCAACAGAGAGTTGGGATTTTGGAATAAATTTATTTATTGTCTTAGAAATTAGAATAAATCATTAATAACCGATACAACCGGTTCGACCCGGTATATACCGAACAAACAAAACTACTTCTCGATCCCAGTCCCGGTCCCGAATATTCGATATATACCGGTTACATGTACCAATCCCGGACTGATGGCTATTTGTCCCGAATCGACCGGTTCGAACCGGTTTAGTTTGGCCAAATACTGAAAAAATTGAAAATTTTGCCCACCCTTAGCCATAAGTCCATATAATAACAAGTACATAGTCTCAACTAAGCTTTAATTAAGTTTGTCGTCTATATAATATGGGCAGCCTTTAGTGAACTCTACAACCACCAAATCATAACCTTTAACATGTTCCCAAGTTATGGGGTGTTGGACCCCAGACCTCTAGGGGCCTTCTGCCATTAGCCTAAAGAGGTCAAACAATATAAACATAATCGTTCAATAAGTTCATCTCAATATGGGCCAACAATGTCCCTGGGCCTCGAGCTATCATTTCTGGTTCACATTGAATTTTTAGGTCTACTTCTGAGTCAATCTTTTACTTCCTTTACTATGAGTTCACTTGTCACGATACTCCTCGTCCACGTGATTTGTTCATATTTAAAGGATTCACACATATTGTCCCTCAAATAATAACTTGTTAGTTTTATATTGCTATTAATAAGAGATTTTTTTTTGGAATATTTTTTTTATTTATAAATGAGACTTTCTTTTGTGGAATGAATTTAATATCATATAAGTATGTCAACAACTATACATTTAAAGTAAGATACGAGAACTCGTGGGAAACCCAAAATTCAATAGGATTGAGAGAGATTTTAATTTTTTAGAATCTGAGTGTCATGTTTTTACATGGCCCAGACCACTCCGATCTATTATCATCCTTACTTTTACTATTCATCTCTCGCAATGTAAATGTACTTATTTTTCTTGTCCAACTACTTAAGTTGATACTTATTTCACTCACTCTATTTTATATAGCTTAAGTTCATGATAACTTAGATAGAATCAACATTTTTGAAACAAGAATTCACAGATTGTGAAATAAAAGTTCATTGAATCTGATTGCAACAAATATCGTAAATTTTTTTGACCAAATATAAGACATGCTTATAATGTTATAAAATTGTACACTGATTCAATAAATCAAGATTGTGAATCAATAGATCAAAATAATATGAAAATTTGATCCCCTAAAATAAGTTAGCGTAGGTAGATATATCAAATCAAAATCATGATTTGCTCATTAACATGCCTACACTACAATATTGTAAAAGTCGTTCGGACATTTTGGTACCAAAAATTCGGGTACATATCATATCGTCAGGTATTTTGGTGTCAAAATTTTGGATTTGTTAAATTTAAGTTGAAATATTGCACATAATTACAAGAAATAGAAAATACACAATATACCTATATTTACCAATTTGATTATTCCTACGTGTCTAATGGATTTATTAGATGACTTTGATTATCCTATCGTAGTGGCCTTGGTCGGATCCGTAGAAATATGAGTCAATCCCAATAGGATTCTTTATGATATTATTAGCGACACATGAATTATTCAGAGTTTCATGGATAAGATAATTACATATATACCCTCTCACATCATTTCCTTTTTTACTTCATTTATAAGAGCCATCGACTTACACTGTTAATGAATACGTTTCGGGTACTTTTGCACCAGGGCAATGCTCTTCATGGCTAAACCCGAATTGCACCAATGGGGATTCGGGCGTCGAGCCATATACAGTGGCACATAACCAACTTCTAGCTCATGCTGCTGCAGTTAAATTGTATAGGGACAATTATCAAGTAGGTACTTAATTAATTTCTTCTATAAGATCATATCCCAAATGAGTTACTAAATTAAATGACTTAATTAAAATAATACTCCATCCATCCGTCTCACTATCTAAAAACATTCACATCTATCTACCCAAAAATAAAGGATAATAACATTAAACTTAATAAATCATCTTCCCACAAAGGTTACAACTTAAACATCTCAAACAAATCCCAGATCATCTAACCTTTATTACATCAATGCCGAATTAAAACATAATACTAAATAAGTCTTTATTACATAAACTTCATCAGACAAATAGATAGTTCGCCATCTACTTGTGCATCTTGCCTTTGCCCTTACTAGTGGACGACTTATCCGGCTTCTTAGTCTTAGTTGTAATGTTTTATGTAAGGGTGAGCAAACCAATTGCCCACCAGGGTAACAATAACAAGAATGACATCGAAATAAGTAATAAATGGATTTTAATTGAATAACAAAATCTTTAATGAGTCAGACAACGATAAACAAGAACTGATAGCTCAATAGAAAATTCAGCTTTGAATTAAAATTTGAAAACAATATCAAAAATACATCTGAGGGTCACAAGACCACGAACTATGTCCTAGGTTAACAAGTATTTCTACTGTAACCTTTAACAGTCTTATAGACTATACGGACCATCCATCTCATACTCCGGGGGATCAACCCTTCGTACAATGTATTGTGCACAAACATTTTAACGCTACTGCGTAATATAATCTCCCATGTTAGGGTTGTTCATCTCAGCATTAACGTTAGAGTCCGTACCAAAGGAAGTTTGGTTTGGAACAACTTTAATAAAAATTCTAGATTTTAGAACGCTCATCAACTATGGACTAGTCGAATCAATAAGGGTTCGCTAGTCACTAAATAGTTTGATACAACAAAGAGATCGTACAATGGCCTTTATGTTCAAAGTTCGAACAACGTTGAATCATAATCGAATAATGATAAGAGTTGAACAATGTAACATAATCAAAGATAGAATATTGGTAACTTGTAATTGAATAAACGTTATGTATCAAGGTAGCGCTTTCAAATGAATTAGAATACTCGATTAAAACAGAAACATTGGATACCATAATAATCCTTGCTTGAATATTAATAAGTCAAGGTTATAAAGCTTACTCAATGAAAAAGTAACAAATTAGAGATAAGAAACTTGCCTATTACGTCTTCTACAGTTAATATTATCTACTTGCTCTTTGAGTGACCTATACATTCAAGTCACGTTGAATAATTAATAATCATAGCTCAACTAATTGCTTCCTTTATTAAACGATTGATCACTTCCAGAACATAACTTAAATCCACTCTTAAACCCTTGCTAATATAACACATACTTATCATGTTGCATCATATATGTGAAATTATTTTATTTCAAAATTTAAAAAATTTCATTTTCTAGGTTGACCCGACCCGACCCGATTCTGAACCCTGACCGGTGCTGCGGCGCCAGGTTTTGGCCTTGAGTCGGCGTTGCGGCGCTGGCCTGAACCGAGTCCCTTGGACCCCAGCACTGCGGCGCCTGTTTTATACTATGCACCGGCGCTGCGATGCAGAAACTGACTCTGCAGTTCGCGAACAGCGAAATACAGTCCAAAATCTCCAAATTTCTTCACCCAATCCACAATTTAAGCATATTTAGACATCATACATTTTGTAAAACTAAAACCTAACTTGTATCTAACGATTCTAACAACTTAAATCGCATAAATAACCAATTTAAAGGCCAAAATTTACTGTTCATGCTTTATTTTCATATTTTGACACATTTAGCGTAATCAATCAATGTGAACTCGTTTCTTAACCAAATTAATCCATTTAAATTGTGTTCTTTTCGTTTCTCAACACTTAAACACAATCCAACGTCAATTTACATATTATAATATGAATTGAACACTAATTTTAGTATCAAATAAGCTATATACAAATATATTTCACCGTAACTCATTGTAAACATGATTTCTTCATATATATCATGTTTTCATGGATCTAAATCATATTCAAATCACATAAAAACGGTTTATATACACAAATTAACATATATAAACCATATATTCAACAATTATCATCAAAATCACTTTACAGAGAAATAACAAAAAATATTTTTTTTCTAGTGAAGATTAATGAAGAACAAAACTAATAACTTAAAAGTTGAATTTACTACCTTCAATCTCTTGTTTTAGCCAACAAAGATGATAGCAACTGTTTGTTTTCTCCAACTCACAGTTAGTTTTCTCTTCTTCCTTCTCTCTTTTCTCTCTGTTTTTCTCTCTTCTTCTCAACTTTACGTAATATAACTGATATACATATAAATATATAATATAAACGTATATATTTAATTGGTATTATAAATAATGTCAGTTATATTTTGTTTAAAATTCAAAAGCCACTAAGGCTTGTTTGGCAAAACTAAATTAAAATAGGAATGCAAAAGTCACAAAGCTTTGTTCGGTAAAACTAAATTAATCATCTTTTGATTTATTTTAATAACTCATTTACTATATAGTTTAATTGTCGCATTTTATTTAATTAAATTAGAACGTTACCATATCATTAGTGTAATAAAAATACACACCAAAATATACATTATGTAACACGAATTTAACCAACATATTCACACATAATAAATTACTCTACGGTAATTCTATCAAATATTTATTTAATTTAGTAAATAAATTAACTAAAATATTTATTTAATTTAATAAATATTTTAAATTATTACAAAATTCACAATCGTTACAGAAATATCAGCTCCCTAATTTTATATTGCTATTAATAAGAGAATTTTTTTTTAGAATATATTTTTTATTTATTTATAAATGTGACTTTCTTTTATGGAATGAATTTAATATCATATAAGTATTATGTCAACAACTATACATTTAAAGTAAGATACGAGAACTCGTGGGAAACCCAAAATTCAATAGGATCGAGAGATTTTAATTTTTTAGAATCTGAGTGTCATGTTTTTACATGGCCCAGACCACCCCGATCCATTATCATCCCTACTTTTACTATTCATCTCTCGCAATGCAAATGTACTTATAATTTTTCTTGTCCAACCACTTAAGTTGATACTTATTTCACTCACTCTATTTTATATAGCTTAAGTTCATGATTGCTTAGAATCAACATTTTTGAGATTTTTGAAACAAGAATTCACAGATTGTGAAATAAAAGTTCATTGTATCTGATTGCAATAAATATCGTAACTTTTTTTGACCAAATATAAGACTTGCTTATAATGTTATAAAGTTGTACACCGTGATTCAATAAATCAAGATGGTGAATCAATAGATCAAAATAATATGAAATTTTGATCCACTAAAATAAGTTAGCGTAGGTAGATCAAATCAAAATCATGACTTGCTCATTAACATGCCTACACTACATATCGTCAGGTATTTTGGTGCCAAAAATTCGGGTACATATCATATCGTCAGGTATTTTGGTGTCAAAATTTTGTATTTGTTAGATTTAAGTTGAAATATAGCACACAATCACAAGAAATAGAAGATACACAAATATACTCAGATTCATCAATTTGGTTATTCCTGCGTCTGCGTGTATAATGGATTCATTAGATGCCTCGGACTATCCTATCGTAGTGGCCATTGATCGGATCCGCAAAAGTATGAGTCAATCCAATATATAGGATTCTTTATGATATCATTAGCGACACATGAATTATTCAGAGTTTCATGGATAATATAATTACATATATACCCTCTCACATCATTTCCATTTTTACTTCATTTATAAGAGCAGACGCGTGCTCTGCATGCTTCTCATCTGCACCTACGTACGCTTGGGTAGATGGAACATAATAAGCTCGTTTGCATAGACATGCACATATTTTGCATGAACTTTTCTTTTGTTATTATTTTTTTTTTCGCATGGATATTTAAGATTTGTATATAAATAAAGGTTTGATGGAGTTAAACTTTATGCGAAAAATTAACTAAAAATCAGGTGTTAAGTATTTGTCAATTATGGGCAATTTTCAAGGCCAATATCTTCGGTTAGGGTTTTTTGTTCTTCTTGTTCTTATGATCTCACTAAGTGGTGATCAGGCTGAGGCTTTAACATCAAGTTATGGCATAAAATCCCTTAATAGAAGCAGTTTTCCAACAGGTTTTGTCTTTGGATCAGCCTCATCAGCTTACCAGGTTAATTCCTTAATTTAGGGTTTCCCTATTCAGTTCTAATGTATGTGTGTGTATATATATATATATATGTTTCACAAAAAGAATTACATTTATAAAAAAATAAAATAATTTATTTTAAGAAAAGAATCATCTTTTTATAGATAATTAGTATAAAATGACACAATTAATGTTTTTTAATTTGTCACATAATTTCATTGTCCTCATGCATGTCATGACTATTAAATTAATAACTTATTATTTGAGGGCTAAGCATAGTCTAAAAATACTTCCTTAATATTTACAAAATTTGTAAATGAGAACAGATTGAGTATTGTTTTTGGCTATTTCTTGCTTACAACTGTTATTTTTTATTTTTTTTATTATTTATTTTACCTAGGTTGAAGGTGCAGCAAATGAAGATGGTAAAGGCCCAAGTGCATGGGATACTTTCACTCAAAAATATCCAGGTCTCTCTCTCCCTCTCTTATGGAATACGGTTCTGTGCCTTTGTAACACTTCTGATTATAAAGTATAAATATTAATTTAATAATTAATAATTACCAAAAGAAATTAATTAAAATAAAGAAGAAGAGAAATTATATTATTGATTAGAAGGCGCGCTGGCGAGAAGTATTCGCACCATGAGGATCCCTAATTCTGATATTAGCTTAATTCCAAGAGAAATATGTCTGACTGTCAAAATTAAGTTAATATCGACCAAAATTATTTTGTCAAAAATATTTTTGTCGGAATTATATATATATGTATATATATTTCATTGTTTTATAATGTTGACCTATCAAGTGTTTTATTTATCGTGTTACCCTGATTAATTATTTATGTAGCTTATGGTTAAATTTCAGAAAAGATAAAGGATCATAGTAATGGAAACGTTGCCGCGGATAGTTACCACCTCTACAAGGTTCAGTGGCAGTCCAAACTCTCTCTCTCCTTTTTTTGTGCATCTCCTTCCCCTCCCTTCCTTTTTTTTCTTCTTTTTTTGTGTGTATGCTTCATATGAATCTTTATTTATTTATTTTTTTCTTAAATTAAACATGAGAATAGTAATGTATTGTGGCATGCATGGGCATTTTACCATATACGTTAATTAGTGTGTGTGTGTGTGTGTATATATATATATATATATATATATATATATATATATATTTTGCTTATATTTCCTTTAATGTAAATCATTTATGGTACACACAATATGCCTGAAATTTAATGAAAAAGCTTTACTGCCCAAAAAACATGTCCAAATTGACCAGATTTGAATTAACATGTTGTACTTTACCATTTGGGCATGATTTTTTTTGGGGAATGTTTGCACAAAATTAAATTTGAAACAATATTTTACATTGTTTAATTAATCATTTGTCAGGATGATGTGAAGATGATGAAGGAAATGCGTCTCGACGCCTATCGATTCTCAATTTCATGGCCTCGAGTCATACCACGTACGTAAGATAAAAATTTTTTTAAATATATATATATATATAGCTGCCACGTTTTGATATTTCCTTAGAATTTCCCATTTCCATTCTCACCATTAACCTAAATTACCTAATTATTTGCAGATGGAAAGGTTAGTAGGGGTGTTAATGAACAAGGACTGCGTTACTATAGAAACCTCATCAACGAGCTCCAGAAAAATGGTTAAAATTTCTGTGCATTTTTTCTTCTTATTTATTTTGCTAAATAAATTTTAAATCCAAAGTTTTATATTTTCTTTGTTTCTTGTATATATATATCCTTGTAAATTTATATCTGAAATGATATTTATTGCCGATATTATTATTAGGGCAAATTAAATTAAAACACTGAAAATTAGGTTATTAATCAATGTAGATTAATTGTACGTAGTGTAAATATGATTTATCTCTTAATTAACTGATCATCACATATATGGGCAGGTATAGAACCCTTTGTGACTCTTTTCCACTGGGATACTCCCCAAGCATTAGAGGATGAGTACGGTGGTTTCTTAAGTTCTCAAATTGTGTAAGTAATTAACTCAATTTTTCATTCATTCATTCATGCATGTGTGTGTGTGTGTGTGTGTATATATATATATATATATATATCTATAACGAATATACAAAGAATAACGAATATGTAGACACCTAAGTGTCAGTGATTTAAATGCTAATTTGTCGCAGGAATGATTATCGCGACTATGCAAACCTTTGTTTTCAGACGTTCGGCAACCAAGTGAAGAATTGGATTACATTCAACGAGCCATCGACTTACACTGTTAATGGTTACGTTTCGGGTACTTTTGCACCGGGGCGATGCTCTTCATGGCTAAACCCGAATTGCACCAATGGGGATTCGGGCGTCGAGCCATATACAGTGGCACATAACCAACTTCTAGCTCATGCTGCTGCAGTTAAATTGTATAGGGACAATTATCAGGTACTTAATTAATTTCTTCTGTAAGATCCCAAATTAGTTGCTAAATTAAATGACTTAAAATAATACTAAATTTAGAATCCCATTTAAAAAATAATTAAAATATATTTTTAAAAATGTTAACTTCGCGTTCAACCTTTTGAATTAATTGAAGAAACAATATTTTTATTAAAATGAAATATAGGATTAAGGGTATGTTAACTTATTTAAAACAACTTATCAGTTAAAATTTAAAATAATTAGTAAGTTATTTTAAACTATGACTTATGGATTGTGTTTGACACCATTTTGACTTATAAGTCATAAATTAAGTTAAAACAAATCGTGAAAGTGTTTTGTTAAAATAACTTATAATTTATTTAAAATAAGGTATAAAATTACTAAAATAAAGGTAAAATAGTTTATAATTTTGAGACGGAGGGAGTATTTAATTAGGTGGCTACAATAATTAGAAAGTTAAAATAATTTTAAACAAAATGCAACATTTTAGTCTATTTGAAAAAAAAAGGTGCTCTCATTTTAAAAGGGAAGAAAATGAGACTTTTATTTTAGGACAAATAGAGTATTATATATGGCTACAATAATAAGAAAGATAACATAAATTTCAGGCTTCACAAAAGGGGAAGATTGGAATAACGCTTGTGTCGCGCTGGATGGTGCCTTACTCTGATGACCCTACCAACCGGGATGCTACAATTCGAGCCCTTCATTTCTGTTTGGGATGGTAATATATATTAATTTTTTATAATTATTTTGTCCCATAAAAAATGTCTAAAATATTTATATAAAATTATTGTTCCCTACAAATTAAGATTTTTTTAGAATAACGGGTAAAGGATAGGAAAAGAAAGAAAAGTAAACAATTATTTTCACGTATGTATTTGGATGTCATGAAAAATTGTAAACCACGTTACTAATCATTTTTTCGTAATAAAGTTTTTCTTATAAATTAAAGCTCATTCTGTATTTTTAACAGCAATAAAGTTTTTCTTATAAATTAAATCTCGTTTTGTATTTTTAACAAGATTTTGTGTCGGGGGAAAGTTTAGACTTATTTTCTTACAAATTATAATGTCAACCAAACACTTTTAAGAAAGTAATTTTTATTATGTTTTTTTTCCTTTCTTTTTCCTAAAATTTATTTTACCGTGCAATATTCTCGACATGCAAACACAAAAGATGTCTAACGTACCCAATTCGAGTTTAAAATACTGTATGAAGACTAAATTACCTTTAAAAATACTTAAGCAGAGTTCATTATTTTTTTTTAAAAAAAAATGAAAGAATCATATTATACTTGCATAATGTCCCTTGCGGATAAAATTGAAATTTATTTATTCTTTTTTATTTACGTTGTTTTATCTTAATTCGTGTGAAAATTATATTTAAATTATTTTTTATGGAACAGAAGAGTAACTTTTTATGATAATTTGAACGACATTATGTTTGTACATACAAGTCCTAACATTAACTTTTTTATTTTATTATTTTTCCTTCTAAATGCATATTATAGGTTTATGGCCCCATTAACATCCGGTGATTATCCACACACCATGCGTTCTCTGGTAGGAAGCAGACTTCCTAAGTTCTCAGATGAAGAAACCAATATGCTCAAGGGCTCATTTGATTTTATTGGATTGAATTACTACACTGCAATCTATGTGCAACATTTTTCTTACTCAAATACTCTAAATGTCAGCTACACAACCGATTCACAAACTCGCTCAACAAGTATGATCAAAATCAGAACCTCAAAGTTTGTGTTAATTTCGCGATTGATATTGTGCGAGTAAAAATGATGTTGTCTGAATATATATATATATATATATATATATATATATATATATTAAAAAATTATAATTATATTACCGACACTTAACACTTTAAGCGATATTTATTGTTCTGATAATATCATTTTTACTCTGGTAATATCAGTCTCAATCGCTTAGTGTATGTTTGGTTACTAAGCGTTTGGAGTGTTTAGGGTGTTTGGTGCATTTAGACTTCCAAACGCATTTTAAAATCTTGTTCGTCTGCAAGTAGTTTATTTCAAACACAACTTATATTAACTCTCACAAACGTAATATTTAGGACTCAAACGCAATTCATCAAAAATGGTGTGGTGCGTTTGGAAATCCAAATATTATAAATGCTATTACCGCAAGCACCAGTAACCAAACAAAATCTTAGTTTATTGATCCTAATTAATCTTTTACATGTCATGCAGCTGAAAGGAATGGGGTTCCTATCGGCCCAAAGGTAAGGATCGTGTAAAACTATATTAGTACTGCGGTCGTCCCAAAATAAAAGTTCCACTAAAAAAATAAATGCATTTTACAATAATTCATTATACGAAAATTTAAAATATTATGTCACCCTTTTCTTCTTCTTTTTTTTTTAAATGGGACTCTATTTTGGGACGCATAAAAGAGAAGCATATTTCGTGGTGGGACGGTGAGAGTTTTTAAGACTAAATCACAAATTACACTATATTTTAGTTCCAAATTTAGTTTGCATCCTAAATTTTTTTTTTGATTAAAATCATTTTGAATTTTGAGCACTCAGAACAATTTTCACCCTATGCATCAAAACAATTTGCACTTAAAACTTTAGTACAGAGGGCACAAATTTTTTGATCAAAACCCCTCATCTATCTGATTGATCAGTCTCAACTCAGGAGGAAGAACAGGTAATAGACACAAAATCATTCATTTTGGGTGCAATACTCTATCGCTTCGCCTAGCAGCATGATGCTTGTATTGCTCTTCCACAATCCCATTTTTATGGTTTTTGTTTTTTTTCAAATTTCTGTTTATGCTTATATTATTTTGGCTAAAAATTTAAGGTGTTTTTGATCAAAAATAACATTTGAAATGGAAAACGATTTAAAGCCTAATTAAACTATAAGGTGTAATTTTTGATTTAGTCTTTGTTTAATTTGATTGGGGTTTTCTAATTGGACTGAAATTTATAATCAGTGTCATGTTATAATACAATGTTGCAGGGTGCTTCAAGTTGGATGTACATTTATCCAAGAGGGATCCGTGATCTGTTGGTTTATGTCAAGAGAAATTATAACAATCCAACAATTTACATTACTGAAAATGGTATAACAAAAAAAAATTACATTTTTTTTAATATATTTTACAAACTAGTTAGCTTATAAAAAGATAAATAAATTAGAGAATAAAGTAAATTTTTTATTTTTTTTAGGGGTTGATGAGCTGAACAATTCAACATTGCCTCTCCAAGAAGCTCTTAATGACAACAAGAGAGTTGACTACTACTTTCAACATCTTTCTTTCGTTCAAAGAGCAATAAGGTCAGTTCCTTGTGGGAAAAAAAATTCCTAGAAATTATCCCTGTCCCAAAATGACAAACTCCTTTTACATACATAGCTAGAATTTGAAACAAGACTCGTATTTTGGGACAAAAAATATTATTTAATAGGGATAATCTTTTCGTTTGTCCGTAGACTGTAGTTGTTTTTATGTTTGGTCTTCAACTATTTTTCTCGCGTATTTCATCTTCAGACTATATAATTTCTTCAATCTTAGGCCAACTTTACAAAAATAGAGCAATTAAAGGGTGCTAAACATGAAAAACAACTATCAATTCAGAACTAAAGCTTTAAAAAAACATATATAATTCGGGAACTAAACGTGAAAAGTTGCTAATTTTGGAGACTAAAATTAAAAAAATATAGTCTGAGAATGAAATATGTGAAAAATGAATGAGAGGCCTAAATGTAAAAATAACTATAATTTGAATACTATCGAATATGTTTATCCTATTTAATTTAATCATAGTAAGTTTACTCTGTTTAATTTTGACTTTGACCTTGTTTTATGTAACAGGGATGGTGTTAATGTTAAGGGATACTTTGCATGGGCAGTAATGGACAACTTTGAGTGGAGTTCAGGCTACACAATTCGATTTGGCTTGAACTTTGTTGATTACAATAATGGGCTGAAAAGATACAAGAAATTGTCAGCTAGATGGTTCACAAATTTCCTAAGCCATAGTTAGAGACTTACATGTAATTCTCAATTTAGTTTAATGAATAAGTAGAGATAATTTCTCCTCTTTAACTTTAGAAGTTAATTAGTTTGAGGCTTGCATGTAATTCTCAATTTAATTTCATGAATAATTAAGTAGAGATAATTTCTCCCCTTCAACTTTAGAGTTAATTAACTTCATTCGATCTTCTTTCCTATTCATTTTCTCTTGCCTTAACTTTAGTTTGTTATTGATTATAAATTGTACCATATGGTTTAGGCTTATAATCAAATTCTACCCCCAACTTTGTTTTTGATTAAAATCACCATAAGCTTTGAGTATTAAAACAATTTCCACCCTCTGTGCTAAAGTTTAGGGTGTAAATGTTTTTGATGCAGAGGGTGCAAATAGTTCAAGTGCTCAAAGTTAGGGTACTTTTAATCAAAAATAAAGTTTGGGATGAAAATCAAATTTGGACCTAAACTATAAGGCAAAATTTGAAATTTAGTCTACAATAATTTACTAAATTATGCTAATTCCACATAGGAGAAAAGGAAAATTTTGAAAAGATGATTATTCTATTATACATTCGAATTTCTTTACAAGATTTTTATTGACACAAAACAATCTCTTTCATAAAGTACTTTATTTAGTCTACATTGCAACACCAAGTGAAAATATTAAAGCTTGCCCTTCCTCAAATGACCTTAATTTGTTCCGTCTCATTCAAATGGAAATGCTATTAGGAACTCCCTGCCCTGTAACTCCAGGCTTCGAATATGGCTTCAAAAGCTGATACGGCACAACCCCAGCTCCGGTTCTATTTCTCAATTTTTTGTCTGCATTTCTTGCATCTATAATCCCTTCAAGCTCCTTCAGCCTTCCACTAAAAGCTTCAAATGCTGTGTTTATAATTGGCTCGTCTGCCCATGCTGGCTCTGGTTCCGCTCCAATATACTCCTTATCGGGTGAATGATTCGACAACACGTCCAAAATTGCCATAACTGTCGTAGCTTGAATTTGAGTAGGAAAGCACGATAGGATCTCATCCTCGGGTCTTAATTCAAAAGATTTCCAAGATTCCTCGGTTGGATCTTCTGTGGGCATTTTGGTTCTTGCGATTGTAGGTCTGTTTGGAAAATAGCCTGCATAATCATATTGCCCGAAGTTAACAGCCGCATGGTGGCCAGATGTTACCCAAATGATGGTTGTGAGGATTCCGATTAGGTCTTGAGGGGTTTTGAGAACAGGCCACCATGGTTCATCCTTTTTGTCTGCATGGCCTTCTGTTCGGATTTCTTTCCACCATGCATTGAGTTCTTCATCAGATTCTATGAGGCTTGCTTCCGGGTAGTAATGGCTGACGTAATCTGTAACCCACATTTTAATGATATCCCAAAGGATTAGACCATCGCTAGCGAAAGGGTAGTCTTCTATTGCCAACTTAAGGCCATGCGGTGCTGTTGGGTCTTCCTCGGCCATTCCCCTAGAAATTTCCAATGAAGAAAATTGTATGAAGTTCCTTATTTTATAATTTCCTTTAGTCAATCACTATTAGACTATATATGACTATATATGTACTTCCACATAAAATTATAGACCAAGTACCCAGTGGCCAATTGTTGTTATAAATATTTCATAAAAAAGATAAAGATAAAGGTCTCTTCTAGTTTGAAAAGCCTATTAGATTATGGCAAATGTAAGCCAAAAATTTATTTGTGACAAAATTCAGCATACCTTCTCTATTTCAGTGACACGAATGTAATGCTACCAAAAAAATAGGGTATAGTAATATTTTTTTCGCCATGCATTAAGTACTTGGTAGCAAAGCAAAATCGTTTTTGTTAATGGTGGTTGTAAATAAATTAAAGCCGAGACATCTTAATGCAGATTAGATATCATTAGCATTAGTATCTAAACGGGGCGAATTGACAATTTCAGTGAGTAGCAAGATTTTAAAATGGTATGGCATGTTATTGGTTGAATTTTTAGTTTAGTTTCTTTGTTAAGCCTTTGGACTAACTTATTACCTGCTAATGAGATCTGCTGGCAATCCTTCCTGATCAAAGCGCCACTGCTTGTCGTAAGCGACGGAGCTAAACTCCATAGAGTATTTGCCAGGTGAGAACGATGACTCAATGATTCCGCCTGCATTTATAAGAAATTGTCGCGCTAGAGCGTTGATCTCCATTGTGTATCAAAAATGAGGGTGTAATAGTCTATAAATTGGGTGAATTGCACTGAGTTGTCGGTTGGTCGCAATTATATAAGGCTCTGTGGCACAATGAGTTCTTAGCCTGCAAAGTAAAAAAACATAAAGACAGAAATGAGAAAAGATACCAGCATATTTCTCACTAGTTTATGTGGCACACAGTATGTGTGTGCAATTAAAAAAAATTAAAATATTTAAATAAAACTTAAAAAGTATGGATGAAAAAAGATTGAAGAGAAAATAGGGATAAAAAATGAGAGAGAGAATAAAGTAGTTATTAATATAGTGTGACACAGTCTCAAGAATTAACCTCCCCACCCCCTCGTCCTTTATAATGTAGATAATTCCTCATAATTACATAAATGACGCACACAGAGAGATGTCTAATTGGTACCTACCAATGACTAACTAGCTGGTGATAACCAGACTCATGTGCCAGGACATGAGCTTTTGCTAGCTTCCAAAGCCAGACAGATGTAGCATCCCAACCGGGCCTATATGCTTTCTTCCACTGGGGTTTTCCTTTTCCCGGTGGCCGAACTAGCTCAATGGCTATCGGCTTTAACGTGTTAATAGGAGTTAGGTAAAACAATGTCCTTGATCCATAGAGAATTGTCCCTTTTAGTTCTCTTACTTTGTTCACATACGGTAAGAGCAAATCATGGTAATCGAGAATAAAAAGCTTCTTTTGTTTAATGGCCTGCATTTAAATACAAATGCAATCGAGTTACAAAACAATTCTTTTTTTCTTTTCTTTTTGGGAAGAAAGATGAATACGAACATATGTTTCTAGGTGGGATTTTTATTACCTCCTCAATTGTCGTGAAGGCTTTGATTTGTTGTACGACCAATTCTTCGGTGATTGCTGATTCAGGTGGTCCGTACGTCACAGGGTCAAGGGCACTTTGCAATGGCCATTCCTGCACATAAGAATAATTAAACCAATTTTTCTAGAACGGTTGCTTCTAAATTCATATATAGAAGAACTTTTTGGCCATTTCTACGAGTTCACTGTTATTCTGTGAATGTGCCGAAATCATACACTTTAGATTTTTATTTTTTTCTAATAAAGAAAAAAATACTTCTGCATTTCTGAGAAGTGTTAGTAGAACATACGGTAACCAATCTTATGCTATAAGGGTTAAGACCAGCTAAGATTTTACGACCAAATTCCTCATCCTTCATCCAAGAAAATTTATCTCCTGCAGATCAATACACACCAAATTAAAATGGTGAAATACAAGCAATAGGCCTAGAAAGACACACATATAGAGAGAGATTTTGTTCGTACTGTCAAGCAATTCAGGAGTATCAAAAAGTAGGACGTTTTTTCCTTGATCAGTAATAGATTTGACAAGTCTAGGAAGAAGATTGAGAAGTGTGGCTTTAGGTTCTTCTCCCAGATCAACCCCTTCATTGAACAGTGAGTCTATGGCTGTGAAGTATGGAAATCCAAAGTCACTGTCGATGGCGGCATTTTCTAGCGAAGGCAGAACTGCAGGAATCACCGAGTATATTGTTTTTGCCGAGAATGTTAGCTCCTTTACCTCCGAGAAAGTTTCATCCCTTGGCACGTAAACGAAGCTGCTCCTTGATTCTGACAATGGGTCTGTATACGCAAAGTATATGATTATTTACAGCACAATCGACATAGTCAAAGGCTAGTAATATTTTGCACTATGCCTCATTTGCAGATAATACAATGTAGTTTATCATTTTGGTGATCTAAACCTTTGGTTTATAACAAAACCAAATAGTTATAGTTATCATTAAAGTATGTTTTATATATATATATATATATATATATATATGGAAAATGATACATATCTCGCGTTAGCTATAAACACTGTTCCAGCTAACCCTTATCCAGTCATTCAAGATAAGATCTAAGGGCTGAGAATTAAAAAGGTATGGGCTCGGCCGCTAGAGGGAGTAGCGGTCAGGCCAAACTTTTTCATACTGGCATCTACTCCCTCTAGTGGCCAGTATGAAAAAGTAACTAGCGCAAGGGTATTTTGGGGACTTAGCCTGGCCGCTACAGGGAGTAGCCCAGTCAAAACGCTACCGTTTTGACTGACCACTACTCCCTCTAGCGGCCAGGCAATTAAGTCAGATCTAAACCATTGTGTGCATAGCTTGCGTTTGCCGATTTGAGAAAGAGAAGGGTTTGCTGCTGCAGAAAGAGAAGGGAGAAAAATACGACTGACTGCTTCAAATTTGTTACATCAATCTCAACTTTAACCGGTTAATCAACTCTAAATTAAAGTAAGAATATTTTAACCCAATTTTTTTTGTAAATTTCTTGAGAATTCATGGTATATTAAAGCATGGTCCAAGAGTGTGAAATTTAGTATTGTTGTATGTATGTATACAAATTGGGTGGTATGTATATATATTTCTTGGGTATTATGTATGTATAAAATATTAGTATTATTGTTTTATTGTTCTATGTATACAAATTGGGTGTATAAATTGGGTATTCTATATGTATAAAATATTAGTATGTATATTTTTGGGTATTATGTATATATAAATTGGGTTAACTATTTTATTGTTGTTGTTGGTGTTATTATTGATCATGCATATATTTAGACATTGAATGATAGTTTTATTGTTGTTGATATTGTTAGGTAAATATGGACAATTGGTTGCCTGGACTTATTGATCGCAGTGTCCTTTATGATCAAGAAAATCATGTTTCGGAAGATGTATGGAATGAGGTTGAAAGGGGTACACTGACGTCGACCCAAACGACTTCAATTGTACATGATACATGGGAACTGACTAGCCTACAAAAAAAACTATTAAAGGGGTGGAGGTTTGGGGGGTTTAGTTATCCGGCAGTAGTAACGAGAATGGATACCAGTCTTATATCTGCCCTAATTGAGAGATGGCCGGAGACAAATACATTTCATATGAAATGTGGTGAAATAACAGTAACATTAGAGGATGTGCATTTTATTTTTCGTTTGCCGGTATTGGGAAAGCTCTTAACTTGTCCGCCATTTGATGCCCCATTAAGTTATTTCAGGAAAAGTTTTGGGGATGAGTGGGCTGGGGAGTGGAATAATGTCAAAAAAAGACATGGTATTTCATTAGGAAATTTTTCTACGTGCCCAGACAATGCAAGTAAGAGTGTGGTTGGTAGATATACAAAGGCATACCTCCTTTGGCTATGCGGGGCAGTTTTATTTCCCACAAGGTCAAAAAATACTGTACACCCTAGGTATATGTATTTTATTGATGATTCAAATAAGATTGCCACATGTGCATGGAGTGCCGCAAGTTTGGCATATTTATATCGGGGTCTGTACACAGCATCTAGGAGAGGGAGTAATTATATCAATGGTTGTGTGACTTTGTTACAAATTTGGGCACACAAGCATTTTTTGGTTGGAAGGCCTAACCCTAGGCCAAATTCTTTATATTGGGTCCCTAGAGCAACGACATAGGCATACTCCGCCAAACATCAATATGGTGATAGGCGTAACGATCCCCATCACTATCTATCTTTCTACCAAGGTGAATTTGATAGGTAACCTAAGTGGGAGGTAGTATGGCGGCCATACCAGCAATGGGATGATGATTGGAGGTCCTATAACTATGAGGCTAGAATGGCAGGATCCGCTCGGGTCCCATTGATTCATTTTGATATTATCAAGTATCAAATGTCCGACCGGATAATGAGGCAATATGGGTATGTACAAGAAATTCCATCCCCTGCTGAGAGACATGATGTTTTGAGACAACCCATGGAACAGTCATTTGAGCCAGAGGATTACATAGAAATGAGAAAGGAATACATTGAGCAATGTGAGCTATATATGGTAGAATTCGAGGGACAAGTCCAGCAGGTTGCAAGCACTATCCCCATGGATACGTACTTCAAGTGGTACAACAAAATTATCCGACGACACCTGCACCGCCCTCGACGTGAAGGAGATCCCAACACTACCTACGAGCCTCATTTTGTATATAAGCAACATCGTATGGTTAGCATGGTAAGTAAGGTAAATTTTTACAAATTATTCAATTGATATAATATATTGTTTGTTAATGTGATATAATCTATTGTATTTTTTGATACTAATGTGTTTTGTTTGTGTCTTCTTATTTTTATGTTATTTTTTGCATAGATTGAGGGCACAAAAATCCTCCTGGACAAAATTTTCAAGTTCAAGCAAGACTTTCCTCCCAAATACAATCACATGAAAGAGGGTTGAGATCAACTCTATGATTGAATGATGCGGATGTTAGGGTGGGGGGATGAGTATATGGGGAGTGAGCAGACAGAGATGCCAACCTCTTCGGCTGCCCTCGACGCGTACATCCCTAGCACCCAGGCTACTGCTGATATGTCCCAGCTTAGCTTAGGGTGCATCTTCGTTTATTAGGGATAATGTTCCAGTAGAAGAATATGGACCTAAAGGGTCTATACCAAAAAGACTCCGTGGGCAAAAGATTGGAATGATCAACGATAATTTCTTCTCTCCAACTCCTGGCAATCCTCTTCAATTTTCTATTGAGCACCCCTAGCAGTGGTACACGTTGACTCACAAAGAGATGAATTCTTTGCGACCTGGAATTTGGATATACGAGACCGTGATGGACGCGTATATGTGTCTTTTGCGGGATCAGGAAGACAAATATCAGCACGAGGGGATAAAGAGATGTGCCAAATTTGGTTTCATGCCCTCTTATTTCATGCATTTGGGGAAAGGTGTCTTGTCTGCTAGGGACCAAATTCATGGAGATCAATTCTGCCAGTCATATGTTGCACCTCAAGCGGGACCGCCATTGCATGAGTGCGACTATATCTTCATGCCTATATGTATCTCAAGCAACAGTCATTTCATATTGTTAACCTTTGTAGTTTCAACATGAAAGGTTTCTATCCTCGACCCACTATATAATGACACACCCTACATGAAGCTAACCGAAATGTACAAAGACTACGTCGATGTCGCGGTACGTGGCATATTTTATTTTTTAATACATTCATTTAGTTTCCCCGCTATATATGTACATACTTATGACGTTCTTGTTATTATAGGTACAATTGATACCGTTGCTATTGCGAATGGGTAACCCGTTCGATGATTGGCGTCATACACCCCTGAAGGTCCATACAACAAAGAGTCGACCCATGCAGGAGAGTCATTACGATTGCGGCATCTTTGTTTGCAAGTATGTCGACTAGCTCGTGCGGGGCAATATTGACCTTAGCAATGAAAAATGGTCAGCGAAGGATGTATCGGTCTTTAGGTATAAAATAGCTTATGAATTGTTCAAATGTAAAGCTAGAGATATACCGAGGGAGCAAATCATTTAGATGTTGATTTGAATTTAAACATGTACTCTAATTACTTTTAAATCTTTTAGATGTTGGATTAAACGTATTGTATGTTATTTTCAATTGATGATAGTTTAATTTAATATGGATTAAATGTATGGTATTGAACATGTGTGTTTGTTGGTTAATTTGGTATTGAAAATGTTTGCTTGTCCGTGATTTTTGTATTGAACAGGTTTGGGTTGGTACCATGCTAATGGGAGTTGGGGCCAACTCCCTGTATTCTGGCTGCTAGAGGGAGTAGCGGCCAGGACTTTCCAGCATGCCCATGATTTGTCCCCTGGACTTTTGCAAAAGCCCTGGCCACTACTCCTTCCTGCAGCTAGAGTCTAGGGAGTTGGCATTCCCATACACCATCTCAAAGCACTACTAAGTCATATTTACAAAGTCTTACTAACCATAAATCTCAAACTAATATTTCTACAACATTTCCATCAAAATTACACAAACATTTCAGAATTACACAAACATTCTCAGACACATTTCCACAATATTTTATAATAATATTAAATTACATCTCCATAATCATTATAGAAAAACACAAACATTTTATAAATATTACTTACATTACATCTCCATAGACAATCCAAATAAACACAGACATTAGCATTTAACACTAACTGTTTACTACATCTCCATAGACATTAATTATCTTTAGGTTCAGGAAGTCTTAACACTCTATAATAATTGCGCTTGTTATGGTTGATTTCAAATCCACATATGACACATTTTCGGTGAGGCTTACTACCCACCATTTTTTAAGGGCACTTTTGAATCTGGATTGTTTTTTCCGGCCCTTTGTTTGAGAAGCAATTGGTGGCAAATACTTTTGTTCTTCCTCCTCAACCTCATCCTCTTCATCATAGGCTTTTTCTCGTACATTTTGTTTTAGTATTGCCTTGTAACCTCGAACTGATCAAGTAGCTTTACTAGCTAACTCTTAAAAATACTCATCAAATGATTGTACCGCATTGCTTGATTTTTTTTCAAAGTCAGCACTCATTGAAAAAACCATTTCTTCTTCACCATTACTCCTATTAGCATCTCTTGTCCACCGAGGAACGATCATGTTATCAGGTATTTTTGAAATACTCTTAAAGCTTAAGAATCTCAGTATGTGCCTGCAAATCTGACCAGAATGTGAGAACATTTGACAAGTACATGTTATCGACCCCCTCTGACGATTATTGACAACTTGTCGATATCTCCGACTATTTTCGATTGCATCTGCCCTGTACA
Source organism: Aralia elata (assembly GCA_034770075.1). Classification (NCBI taxonomy): domain Eukaryota; kingdom Viridiplantae; phylum Streptophyta; class Magnoliopsida; order Apiales; family Araliaceae; genus Aralia; species Aralia elata. The sequence continues at coordinate 3,712,549 of CM068387.1, forward strand.
CTGCATAGACTTTTGTATCAATAATGCATAGCTCACTGACTTTGTTGATGTTATACTTTAGAGAATCCACAAGCTCTTTTTGAAAACGTCTAAATATCTCTTTTGTATAACATTCCGAAGCATGCACTTCCAACGATGATCCTAATACCAAACTACGTTTTCGATGTTTTGTTACGTAGTCGACCTTTCTCTATCTGATGAATTGTTTCTCAATAGCCTTCTGAGTCTTGACTACAAATTCTTTCATGCCTGTTGAAGCATTCACATATAAATCAAAAAAATTATTCATACCTTCGCTTTTTCCGGTGGTTGTCATTCCCGCAGCAAAATACCTCTTTGTATATGCACCTATCCATTTTTCCTTCACATCACACAAGCTTATAAGCCATTCATTTTGATACAAATCATATTATATTCTCTCATAAGGATTTCGCAACGCTCTTCAAACTCGCCGATAGACAATGAATTATACACACAATTGTTAAAATCATCTTTGAACGATGGGTGTTCCGCATAAACATGATGTAATTTTTCTGGGAATATGCCAAGAACACAATAAATGATAAGTGGATGGGAGTATATACCCTACCAATAGCATTGCTCATGGCTTTATCTTGGTCAGTGATGATAGTTACAGGAGTCTTGTAGTCCATGGCTTCGAGTCACGTCTCTAAAACCCAAACGAAAGTGTCTTCTGTCTCATCCCTTAACAGTGCAAATCCAAATAAAATAGAATGATAATGGTGGTTGACTCCGATAAATGGAATAAATGACATATTATACCTATTTGTCCTATACGTAGTGTTAAATGTAACCACGTCTCCGAAACGTTGATACATAAATCTTGAACGGGCCTCTACCTACAAAATACACACTATACGATTGTCTTCCCCTGATTTGGCACGAAAAAAGAATTTACACGCACTGCTAGAACTAATTTTTTTCAAATAAGTGACTGCAGCATGTGCATCATTTTCATCCTCCGAGTCATGCCTTAAATCGCCTTTTCTGGAGATGTCTAGAATAATTGATCAAGGGCTCTCATTTGTTAATTTCAAGTTTAGCTATAGGGATGAGATTGATTTTGTTAGTGAGCACGTGGTCATCCATGTGCTTGGTTATGTACTACAAATACTCAACTTATGAATTGCAAGAAATATATGATGATGAAATAAATTAGCTTCCTTCCTATTTCTCTCTCCTTCTTCCTTTTCTTTCTTGGTACGAAACTGAAGTTCAGTAATTGGCTTCAGATTCTCAACAGAGAGTTGGGATTTTGGAATAAATTTATTTATTGTCTTAGAAATTAGAATAAATCATTAATAACCGATACAACCGGTTCGACCCGGTATATACCGAACAAACAAAACTACTTCTCGATCCCAGTCCCGGTCCCGAATATCCGATATATACCGGTTACATGTACCAATCCCGGACTGATTGCTATTTGTCCCGAATCGACCGGTTCGAACCGGTTTAGTTTGGCCAAATACTGAAAAAATCGAAAATTTTGCCCACCCTTAGCCATAAGTCCATATAATAACAAGTACATAGTCTCAACTAAGCTTTAATTAAGTTTGTCGTCTATATAATATGGGCAGCCTTTAGTGAACTCTACAACCACCAAATCATAACCTTTAACATGTTCCCAAGTTATGGGGTGTTGGACCCCAGACCTCTAGGGGCCTTCTGCCATTAGCCTAAAGAGGTCAAACAATATAAACATAATCGTTCAATAAGTTCATCTCAATATGGGCCAACAATGTCCCTGGGCCTCGAGCTATCATTTCTGGTTCACATTGAATTTTTAGGTCTACTTCTGAGTCAATCTTTTACTTCCTTTACTATGAGTTCACTTGTCACGATACTCCTCGTCCACGTGATTTGTTCATATTTAAAGGATTCACACATATTGTCCCTCAAATAATAACTTGTTAGTTTTATATTGCTATTAATAAGAGATTTTTTTTTGGAATATTTTTTTTATTTATAAATGAGACTTTCTTTTGTGGAATGAATTTAATATCATATAAGTATGTCAACAACTATACATTTAAAGTAAGATACAAGAACTCGTGGGAAACCCAAAATTCAATAGGATTGAGAGAGATTTTAATTTTTTAGAATCTGAGTGTCATGTTTTTACATGGCCCAGACCACTCCGATCTATTATCATCCTTACTTTTACTATTCATCTCTCGCAATATAAATGTACTTATTTTTCTTGTCCAACTACTTAAGTTGATACTTATTTCACTCACTCTATTTTATATAGCTTAAGTTCATGATAACTTAGATAGAATCAACATTTTTGAAACAAGAATTCACAGATTGTGAAATAAAAGTTCATTGAATCTGATTGCAACAAATATCGTAAATTTTTTTGACCAAATATAAGACATGCTTATAATGTTATAAAATTGTACACTGATTCAATAAATCAAGATTGTGAATCAATAGATCAAAATAATATGAAAATTTGATCCCCTAAAATAAGTTAGCGTAGGTAGATATATCAAATCAAAATCATGATTTGCTCATTAACATGCCTACACTACAATATTGTAAAAGTCGTTCGGACATTTTGGTACCAAAAATCCGGGTACATATCATATCGTCAGGTATTTTGGTGTCAAAATTTTGGATTTGTTAAATTTAAGTTGAAATATTGCACATAATTACAAGAAATAGAAAATACACAATATACCTATATTTACCAATTTGATTATTCCTACATGTCTAATGGATTTATTAGATGACTTTGATTATCCTATCGTAGTGGCCTTGCTCGGATCCGTAGAAATATGAGTCAATCCCAATAGGATTCTTTATGATATTATTAGCGACACATGAATTATTCAGAGTTTCATGGATAAGATAATTACATATATACCCTCTCACATCATTTCCTTTTTTACTTCATTTATAAGAGCCATCGACTTACACTGTTAATGAATACGTTTCGGGTACTTTTGCACCAGGGCGATGCTCTTCATGGCTAAACCCGAATTGCACCAATGGGGATTCGGGCGTCGAGCCATATACATTGGCACATAACCAACTTCTAGGTCATGCTGCTGCAGTTAAATTGTATAGGGACAATTATCAAGTAGGTACTTAATTAATTTCTTCTGTAAGATCATATCCCAAATGAGTTACTAAATTAAATGACTTAATTAAAATAATACTCCATCCATCCGTCTCACTATCTAAAAACATTCACATCTATCTACCCAAAAATAAAGGATAATAACATTAAACTTAATAAATCATCTTCCCACAAAGGTTATAACTTAAACATCTCAAACAAATCCCAGATCATCTAACCTTTATTACATCAATGCAGAATTAAAACATAATACTAAATAAGTCTTTATTACATAAACTTCATCAGACAAATAGATAGTTCGCCAGCTACTTGTGCATCTTGCCTTTGCCCTTACTAGTGGACGGCTTATCCGGCTTCTTAGTCTTAGTTGTAATGTTTTATGTAAGGGTGAGCAAACCAATTGCCCACCAGGGTAACAATAACAAGAATGACATCAAAATAAGTAATAAATGGATTTTAATTGAATAACAAAATCTTTAATGAGTCAGACAACGATAAACAAGAACTGATAGCTCAATAGAAAATTCAGCTTTGAATTAAAATTTGAAAACAATATCAAAAATACATCTGAGGGTCACAAGATCACGAACTATGTCCTAGGTTAACAAGTATTTCTACTGTAACCTTTAACAGTCTTATAGACAATACGGACCATCCATCTCATACTCCGGGGGATCAACCCTTCGTACAATGTATTGTGCACAAACATTTTAACGCTACTGCGTAATATAATCTCCCATGTTAGGGTTGTTCATCTCAGCATTAACGTTAGAGTCCGTACCAAAGGAAGTTTGGTTTGGAACAACTTTAATAAAAGTTCTAGATTTTAGAACGCTCATCAACTATGGACTAGTCGAATCAATAAGGGTTCGCTAGTCACTAAATAGTTTGATACAACAAAGAGATCGTATAATGGCCTTTATGTTCAAAGTTCGAACAACGTTGAATCATAATCGAATAATGATAAGAGTTGAACAATGTAACATAATCAAAGATAGAATATTGGTAACTTGTAATTGAATAAACGTTATGTATCAAGGTAGCGCTTTCAAATGAATTAGAATACTCGATTAAAACAGAAACATTGGATACCATAATAATCCTTGCTTGAATATTAATAAGTCAAGGTTATAAAGCTTACTCAATGAAAAAGTAACAAATTAGAGATAAGAAACTTGCCTATTACGTCTTCTACAGTTAATATTATCTACTTGCTCTTTGAGTGACCTATACATTCAAGTCACGTTGAATAATTAATAATCATAGCTCAACTAATTGCTTCTTTTATTAAACGATTGATCACTTCCAGAACATAACTTAAATCCACTCTTAAACCCTTGCTAATATAACACATACTTATCATGTTGCATCATATATGTGAAATTATTTTATTTCAAAATTTAAAAAATTTCATTTTCTAGGTTGACCCGACCCGACCCGATTCTGAACCCTGACCGGTGCTGCGGCGCCAGGTTTTGGCCTTGAGTCGGCGTTGCAGCGCTGGCCTGAACCGAGTCCCTTGGACCCCAGCACTGCGGCGCCTGTTTTATACTATGCACCGGCGCTGCGATGCAGAAACTGACTCTGCAGTTCGCGAACAGCGAAATACAGTCCAAAATCTCCAAATTTCTTCACCCAATCCACAATTTAAGCATATTCAGACATCATACATTTTGTAAAACTAAAACCTAACTTGTATCTAACGATTCTAACAACTTAAATCGCATAAATAACCAATTTAAAGGCCAAAATTTACTGTTCATGCTTTATTTTCATATTTTGACACATTTAGCGTAATCAATCAATGTGAACTCGTTTCTTAACCAAATTAATCCATTTAAATTGTGTTCTTTTCGTTTCTCAACACTTAAACACAATCCAACGTCAATTTACATATTATAATATGAATTGAACACTAATTTTAGTATCAAATAAGCTATATACAAATATATTTCACCGTAACTCATTGTAAACATGATTTCTTCATATATATCATGTTTTCATGGATCTAAATCATATTCAAATCACATAAAAACGGTTTATATACACAAATTAACATATATAAACCATATATTCAACAATTATCATCAAAATCACTTTACAGAGAAATAACAAAAAATATTTTTTTTCTAGTGAAGATTAATGAAGAACAAAACTAATAACTTAAAAGTTGAATTTACTACCTTCAATCTCTTGTTTTAGCCAACAAAGATGATATCAACTGTTTGTTTTCTCCAACTCACAGTTAGCTTTCTCTTCTTCCTTCTCTCTTTTCTCTCTGTTTTTCTCTCTTCTTCTCAACTTTACGTAATATAACTGATATACATATACATATATAATATAAACGTATATATTTAATTGGTATTATAAATAATGTCAGTTATATTTTGTTTAAAATTCAAAAGCCACTAAGGCTTGTTTGGCAAAACTAAATTAAAATAGGAATGCAAAAGTCACAAAGCTTTGTTCGGTAAAACTAAATTAATCATCTTTTGGTTTATTTTAATAACTCATTTACTATATAGTTTAATTGTCGCATTTTATTTAATTAAATTAGAACGTTACCATATCATTAGTGTAATAAAAATACACACCAAAATATACATTATGTAACACGAATTTAACCAACATATTCACACATAATAAATTACTCTACAGTAATTCCATCAAATATTTATTTAATTTAGTAAATAAATTAACTAAAATATTTATTTAATTTAATAAATATTTTAAATTATTACAAAATTCACAATCGTTACAGAAATATCAGCTCCCTAATTTTATATTGCTATTAATAAGAGAATTTTTTTTTAGAATATATTTTTTATTTATTTATAAATGTGACTTTCTTTTATGGAATGAATTTAATATCATATAAGTATTATGTCAACAACTATACATTTAAAGTAAGATACGAGAACTCGTGGGAAACCCAAAATTCAATAGGATCGAGAGATTTTAATTTTTTAGAATCTGAGTGTCATGTTTTTACATGGCCCAGACCACCCCGATCCATTATCATCCCTACTTTTACTATTCATCTCTCGCAATGTAAATGTACTTATAATTTTTATTGTCCAACCACTTAAGTTGATACTTATTTCACTCACTCTATTTTATATAGCTTAAGTTCATGATTGCTGAGAATCAACATTTTTGAGATTTTTGAAACAAGAATTCACAGATTGTGAAATAAAAGTTCATTGTATCTGATTGCAATAAATATCGTAACTTTTTTTGACCAAATATAAGACTTGCTTATAATGTTATAAAGTTGTACACCGTGATTCAATAAATCAAGATGGTGAATCAATAGATCAAAATAATATGAAATTTTGATCCACTAAAATAAGTTAGCGTAGGTAGATCAAATCAAAATCATGACTTGCTCATTAACATGCCTACACTACATATCGTCAGGTATTTTGGTGCCAAAAATTCGGGTACATATTATATCGTCAGGTATTTTGGTGTCAAAATTTTGTATTTGTTAGATTTAAGTTGAAATATAGCACACAATCACAAGAAATAGAAGATACACAAATATACTCAGATTCATCAATTTGGTTATTCCTGCGTCGCGTGTATAATGGATTCATTAGATGCCTCGGACTATCCTATCGTAGTGACCATTGATCGGATCCGCAAAAGTATGAGTCAATCCAATATATAGGATTCTTTATGATATCATTAGCGACACATGAATTATTCAGAGTTTCATGGATAATATAATTACATATATACCCTCTCACATCATTTCCATTTTTACTTCATTTATAAGAGCAGACGCGTGCTCTGCATGCTTCTCATCTGCACCTACGTACGCTTGGGTAGATGGAACATAATAAGCTCGTTTGCATAGACATGCACATATTTTGCATGAACTTTTCTTTTGTTATTATTTTTTTTTTCGCATGGATATTTAAGATTTGTATATAAATAAAGGTTTGATGGAGTTAAACTTTATGCGAAAAATTAACTAAAAATCAGGTGTTAAGTATTTGTCAATTATGGGCAATTTTCAAGGCCAATATCTTCGGTTAGGGTTTTTTGTTCTTCTTGTTCTTATGATCTCACTAAGTGGTGATCAGGCTGAGGCTTTAACATCAAGTTATGGCATAAAATCCCTTAATAGAAGCAGTTTTCCAACAGGTTTTGTCTTTGGATCAGCCTCATCAGCTTACCAGGTTAATTCCTTAATTTAGGGTTTCCCTATTCAGTTCTAATGTATGTGTGTGTATATATATATATATATATGTTTCACAAAAAGAATTACATTTATAAAAAAATAAAATAATTTATTTTAAGAAAAGAATCATCTTTTTATAGATAATTAGTATAAAATGACACAATTAATGTTTTTTAATTTGTCACATAATTTCATTGTCCTCATGCATGTCATGACTATTAAATTAATAACTTATTATTTGAGGGCTAAGCATAGTCTAAAAATACTTCCTTAATATTTACAAAATTTGTAAATGAGAACAGATTGAGTATTGTTTTTGGCTATTTCTTGCTTACAACTGTTATTTTTTATTTTTTTTATTATTTATTTTACCTAGGTTGAAGGTGCAGCAAATGAAGATGGTAAAGGCCCAAGTGCATGGGATACTTTCACTCAAAAATATCCAGGTCTCTCTCTCCCTCTCTTATGGAATACGGTTCTGTGCCTTTGTAACACTTCTGATTATAAAGTATAAATATTAATTTAATAATTAATAATTACCAAAAGAAATTAATTAAAATAAAGAAGAAGAGAAATTATATTATTGATTAGAAGGCGCGCTGGCGAGAAGTATTCGCACCATGAGGATCCCTAATTCTGATATTAGCTTAATTCCAAGAGAAATATGTCTGACTGTCAAAATTAAGTTAATATCGACCAAAATTATTTTGTCAAAAATATTTTTGTCGGAATTATATATATATGTATATATATTTCATTGTTTTATAATGTTGACCTATCAAGTGTTTTATTTATCGTGTTACCCTGATTAATTATTTATGTAGCTTATGGTTAAATTTCAGAAAAGATAAAGGATCATAGTAATGGAAACGTTGCCGCGGATAGTTACCACCTCTACAAGGTTCAGTGGCAGTCCAAACTCTCTCTCTCCTTTTTTTGTGCATCTCCTTCCCCTCCCTTCCTTTTTTTTTCTTCTTTTTTTGTGTGTATGCTTCATATGAATCTTTATTTATTTATTTTTTTCTTAAATTAAACATGAGAATAGTAATGTATTGTGGCATGCATGGGCATTTTACCATATACGTTAATTAGTGTGTGTGTGTGTTTATATATATATATATATATATATATATATATATATATATATTTTGCTTATATTTCTTTTAATGTAAATCATTTATGGTACACACAATATGCCTGAAATTTAATGAAAAAGCTTTACTGCCCAAAAAACATGTCCAAATTGACCAGATATGCATTAACATGTTGTACTTTACCATTTGGGCATGATTTTTTTGGGGAATGTTTGCACAAAATTAAATTTGAAACAATATTTTACATTGTTTAATTAATCATTTGTCAGGATGATGTGAAGATGATGAAGGAAATGCGTCTCGACGCCTATCGATTCTCAATTTCATGGCCTCGAGTCATACCACGTACGTAAGATAAAAATTTTTTTAAATATATATATATATATAGCTGCCACGTTTTGATATTTCCTTAGAATTTCCCATTTCCATTCTCACCATTAACCTAAATTACCTAATTATTTGCAGATGGAAAGGTTAGTAGGGGTGTTAATGAACAAGGACTGCGTTACTATAGAAACCTCATCAACGAGCTCCAGAAAAATGGTTAAAATTTCTGTGCATTTTTTCTTCTTATTTATTTTGCTAAATAAATTTTAAATCCAAAGTTTTATATTTTCTTTGTTTCTTGTATATATATATCCTTGTAAATTTATATCTGAAATGATATTTATTGCCGATATTATTATTAGGGCAAATTAAATTAAAACACTGAAAATTAGGTTATTAATCAATGTAGATTAATTGTACGTAGTGTAAATATGATTTATCTCTTAATTAACTGATCATCACATATATGGGCAGGTATAGAACCCTTTGTGACTCTTTTCCACTGGGATACTCCCCAAGCATTAGAGGATGAGTACGGTGGTTTCTTAAGTTCTCAAATTGTGTAAGTAATTAACTCAATTTTTCATTCATTCATTCATGCATGTGTGTGTGTGTGTGTGTATATATATATATATATATATATATCTATAACGAATATACAAAGAATAACGAATATGTAGACACCTAAGTGTCAGTGATTTAAATGCTAATTTGTCGCAGGAATGATTATCGCGACTATGCAAACCTTTGTTTTTCAGACGTTCGGCAACCAAGTGAAGAATTGGATTACATTCAACGAGCCATCGACTTACACTGTTAATGGTTACGTTTCGGGTACTTTTGCACCGGGGCGATGCTCTTCATGGCTAAACCCGAATTGCACCAATGGGGATTCGGGCGTCGAGCCATATACAGTGGCACATAACCAACTTCTAGCTCATGCTGCTGCAGTTAAATTGTATAGGGACAATTATCAGGTACTTAATTAATTTCTTCTGTAAGATCCCAAATTAGTTTGCTAAATTAAATGACTTAAAATAATACTAAATTTAGAATCCCATTTAAAAAATAATTAAAATATATTTTTAAAAATGTTAACTTCGCGTTCAACCTTTTGAATTAATTGAAGAAACAATATTTTTATTAAAATGAAATATAGGATTAAGGGTATGTTAACTTATTTAAAACAACTTATCAGTTAAAATTTAAAATAATTAGTAAGTTATTTTAAACTATGACTTATGGATTGTGTTTGACACCATTTTGACTTATAAGTCATAAATTAAGTTAAAACAAATCGTGAAAGTGTTTTGTTAAAATAACTTATAATTTATTTAAAATAAGGTATAAAATTACTAAAATAAAGGTAAAATAGTTTATAATTTTGAGACGGAGGGAGTATTTAATTAGGTGGCTACAATAATTAGAAAGTTAAAATAATTTTAAACAAAATGCAACATTTTAGTCTATTTGAAAAAAAAAGGTGCTCTCATTTTAAAAGGGAAGAAAATGAGACTTTTATTTTAGGACAAATAGAGTATTATATATGGCTACAATAATAAGAAAGATAACATAAATTTCAGGCTTCACAAAAGGGGAAGATTGGAATAACGCTTGTGTCGCGCTGGATGGTGCCTTACTCTGATGACCCTACCAACCGGGATGCTACAATTCGAGCCCTTCATTTCTGTTTGGGATGGTAATATATATTAATTTTTTATAATTATTTTGTCCCATAAAAAATGTCTAAAATATTTATATAAAATTATTGTTCCCTACAAATTAAGATTTTTTTAGAATAACGGGTAAAGGATAGGAAAAGAAAGAAAAGTAAACAATTATTTTCACGTATGTATTTGGATGTCATGAAAAATTGTAAACCACGTTACTAATCATTTTTTCGTAATAAAGTTTTTCTTATAAATTAAAGCTCATTCTGTATTTTTAACAGCAATAACGTTTTTCTTATAAATTAAATCTCGTTTTGTATTTTTAACAAGATTTTGTGTCGGGGGAAAGTTTAGACTTATTTTCTTACAAATTATAATGTCAACCAAACACTTTTAAGAAAGTAATTTTTATTATGTTTTTTTTCCTTTCTTTTTCCTAAAATTTATTTTACCGTGCAATATTCTCGACATGCAAACACAAAAGATGTCTAACGTACCCAATTCGAGTTTAAAATACTGTATGAAGACTAAATTACCTTTAAAAATACTTAAGCAGAGTTCATTATTTTTTTTTAAAAAAAAATGAAAGAATCATATTATACTTGCATAATGTCCCTTGCGGATAAAATTGAAATTTATTTATTCTTTTTTATTTACGTTGTTTTATCTTAATTCGTGTGAAAATTATATTTAAATTATTTTTTATGGAACAGAAGAGTAACTTTTTATGATAATTTGAACGACATTATGTTTGTACATACAAGTCCTAACATTAACTTTTTTATTTTATTATTTTTCCTTCTAAATGCATATTATAGGTTTATGGCCCCATTAACATCCGGTGATTATCCACACACCATGCGTTCTCTGGTAGGAAGCAGACTTCCTAAGTTCTCAGATGAAGAAACCAATATGCTCAAGGGCTCATTTGATTTTATTGGATTGAATTACTACACTGCAATCTATGTGCAACATTTTTCTTACTCAAATACTCTAAATGTCAGCTACACAACCGATTCACAAACTCGCTCAACAAGTATGATCAAAATCAGAACCTCAAAGTTTGTGTTAATTTCGCGATTGATATTGTGCGAGTAAAAATGATGTTGTCTGAATATATATATATATATATATATATATATATATATATATATATATTAAAAAATTATAATTATATTACCGACACTTAACACTTTAAGCGATATTTATTGTTCTGATAATATCATTTTTACTCTGGTAATATCAGTCTCAATCGCTTAGTGTATGTTTGGTTACTAAGCGTTTGGAGTGTTTAGGGTGTTTGGTGCATTTAGACTTCCAAACGCATTTTAAAATCTTGTTCGTCTGCAAGTAGTTTATTTCAAACACAACTTATATTAACTCTCACAAACGTAATATTTAGGACTCAAACGCAATTCATCAAAAATGGTGTGGTGCGTTTGGAAATCCAAATATTATAAATGCTATTACCGCAAGCACCAGTAACCAAACAAAATCTTAGTTTATTGATCCTAATTAATCTTTTACATGTCATGCAGCTGAAAGGAATGGGGTTCCTATCGGCCCAAAGGTAAGGATCGTGTAAAACTATATTAGTACTGCGGTCGTCCCAAAATAAAAGTTCCACTAAAAAAATAAATGCATTTTACAATAATTCATTATACGAAAATTTAAAATATTATGTCACCCTTTTCTTCTTCTTTTTTTTTTAAATGGGACTCTATTTTGGGACGCATAAAAGAGAAGCATATTTCGTGGTGGGACGGTGAGAGTTTTTAAGACTAAATCACAAATTACACTATATTTTAGTTCCAAATTTAGTTTGCATCCTAATTTTTTTTTTTTGATTAAAATCATTTTGAATTTTGAGCACTCAGAACAATTTTCACCCTATGCATCAAAACAATTTGCACTTAAAACTTTAGTACAGAGGGCACACATTTTTTGATCAAAACCCCTCATCTATCTGATTGATCAGTCTCAACTCAGGAGGAAGAACAGGTAATAGACACAAAACCATTCATTTTGGGTGCAATACTCTATCGCTTCGCCTAGCAGCACGATGCTTGTATTGCTCTTCCACAATCCCGTTTTTATGGTTTATGTTTTTTTTCAAATTTCTGTTTATGCTTATATTATTTTGGCTAAAAATTTAAGGTGTTTTTGATCAAAAATAACATTTGAAATGGAAAACGATTTAAAGCCTAATTAAACTATAAGGTGTAATTTTTGATTTAGTCTTTGTTTAATTTGATTGGGGTTTTCTAATTGGACTGAAATTTATAATCAGTGTCATGTTATAATACAATGTTGCAGGGTGCTTCAAGTTGGATGTACATTTATCCAAGAGGGATCCGTGATCTGTTGGTTTATGTCAAGAGAAATTATAACAATCCAACAATTTACATTACTGAAAATGGTATAACAAAAAAAAATTACATTTTTTTTAATATATTTTACAAACTAGTTAGCTTATAAAAAGATAAATAAATTAGAGAATAAAGTAAATTTTTTATTTTTTTTAGGGGTTGATGAGCTGAACAATTCAACATTGCCTCTCCAAGAAGCTCTTAATGACAACAAGAGAGTTGACTACTACTTTCAACATCTTTCTTTCGTTCAAAGAGCAATAAGGTCAGTTCCTTGCGGGAAAAAAAATTCCTAGAAATTATCCCTGTCCCAAAATGACAGTCTTATTATGATTTTAAACGGAAAGTTGACAAACTCCTTTTACATACATAGCTAGAATTTGAAACAAGACTCGTATTTTGGGACAAAAAAATATTATTTAATAGGGATAATCTCTTCGTTTGTCCGTAGACTGTAGTTGTTTTTATGTTTGGTCTCTAACTATTTTTCTCGCGTATTTCATCTTCAGACTATATAATTTCTTCAATCTTAGGCCAACTTTACAAAAATAGAGCAATTAAAGGGTGCTAAACATGAAAAACAACTATCAATTCAGAACTAAAGCTTTAAAAAAATATATATAATTCGGGGACTAAACGTGAAAAATTGCTAATTTTGGAGACTAAAATTAAAAAAATATAGTCTGAGAATGAAATATGTGAAAAATGAATGAGAGGCCTAAATGTGAAAATAACTATAATTTGAATACTGTCGAATATGTTTATCCTATTTAATTTAATCATAGTAAATTTACTCTCTTTAACTTTGACTTTGACCTTGTTTTATGTAACAGGGATGGTGTTAATGTTAAGGGATACTTTGCATGGGCAGTAATGGACAACTTTGAGTGGAGTTCAGGCTACACAATTCGATTTGGCTTGAACTTTGTTGATTACAATAATGGGCTGAAAAGATACAAGAAATTGTCAGCTAGATGGTTCACAAATTTCCTAAGCCATAGTTAGAGACTTACATGTAATTCTCAATTTAGTTTAATGAACAAGTAGAGATAATTTCTCCCCTTTAACTTTAGAAGTTAATTAGTTTGACGCTTGGATGTAATTCTCAATTTAATTTCATGAATAATTAAGTAGAGATAATTTCTCCCCTTCAACTTTAGAGTTAATTAACTTCATTCGATCTTTTTTCCTATTCATTTTCTCTTGCCTCAACTTTAGTTTGTTATTGATTATAAATTGTATCATATGGTTTAGGCTTATAATCGATTTCTACCCCCAACTTTGTTTTTGATTAAAATCACCATAAGCTTCGAGTATTAAAACAATTTACAACCTCCGTGCTAAAGTTTAGGGTGCAAATTTTTTCGATGCGGAGGGTGCAAATAGTTCAAGTGCTCAAAGTTAGGGTATTTTTAATCAAAAATAAAGTTTGGGATGAAAATCAAATTTGGACCTAAACTATATTGCACAATTTGTAATTTAGTCTACAATAATTTACTAAATTATGCTAATTCCACATAGGAGAAAAGGTAAATTTTGAAAAGATGATTATTCTATTATACATTCGAATTTCTTTACAAGATTTTTATTGCCACAAAACAATCTCTTTTCATAAAGTACTTTATTTAGTCTACATTGCAATACCAAGTGAAAATATTAAAGCTTGCCCTTCCTCAAATGACCTTAATTTGTTCCGTCTCATTCAAATGGAAATGCTATTAGGAACTCCCTGCCCTGTAACTCCAGGTTTCGAATATGGCTTCAAAAGGTGATACGGCACAACCCCAGCTCCGGTTCTGTTTCTCAAGTTTTTGTCTGCATTTCTTGCATCTATAATCCCTTCAAACTCCTTCAGCCTTCCACTAAAAACTTCAAATGCTGCGTTTATAATTGGCTCGTCTGCCCATGCTGGCTCTGGTTCCGCTCCAATATACTCCTCATCGGGTGAATGATTCGACAACACGTCCAAAATTGCCATAACTCTAGTAGCTTGAATTTGAGTAGGGAAGCACGATAGGATCTCATCCTCGGGTCTTAATTCAAAAGATTTCCAAGATTCCTCGGTTGGATCTTCTGTAGGCATTTTGGTTCTTGCGATTGTAGGTCTGTTTGGAAAATAGCCTGCGTAATCATATTGCCCGAAGTTAACAGCCGCATGGTGGCCAGATGTTACCCAAATGATGGTTGTGAGGATTCCGATTAGGTCTTGAGGGGTTTTGAGAACAGGCCACCATGGTTCATCCTTTTTGTCTGCATGGCCTTCTGTTCGGATTTCTTTCCACCATGCATTGAGTTCTTCATCAGATTCTATGAGGCTTGCTTCCGGGTAGTAATGGCTGACGTAGTCTGTAACCCACATTTTAATGACATCCCAAAGGATTAGACCATCGCTAGCAAAAGGGTAGTCTTCTATTGCCAACTTAAGGCCATGCGGTGCTGTCGGATCTTCCTCGGCCATTCCCCTATAAATTTACAATGAATAAAATTGTATGAAGTTCCTTATTTTATAATTTCCTTTAGTCAATCACTATTAGACTATTTATGTACTTCCACAGAGAATTATAGACCAAGTACCCTATGGCCAATTGTTGTTATAAGTATTTGATAAAAAAGATAAAGATAAAGGCCTCTTCTGGTTTGAAATGCCTATTAGATTATTGCAAATGTAAGCCAAAAATTTATGTCACATAATTTAGCATACCTTCTCTATTTCAGTGTCACGAATGTAATGCTACCAAATAAATAGGGTATAGTGATATTTTTTTTCGCCATTAAGTACTTGGTAGCAAAGCAAAATAGTTTTTGTTAATGGTGGTTGTAAATAAATTAAAGTTGAGACATATCTTAATGCAGATTAGAAATCATTAGCAATATCTAAATGGGGCGAATTGACAATTTCCGTGAGTAGCAGGAGCATAGGTGTAATAAGATCTAATATTACTAGCAAGATGATAAAATGGCATAGCATGTGATTCGTCGAATTTTTAGTTTAGTTTCTTTGTTAAGCCTTTGGATTAACTTATTACCTGCTGATGAGATCTGCTGGCAATCCTTCCTGATCAAAGCGCCACTGCTTGTCGTAAGCGACGGAGCTAAACTCGATAGAGTATTTGCCAGGTGAGAACGATGACTCAATGATTCCGCCTGCATTAATAAGAGCTTGTCGCGCTAGAGCGTTGATCTCCATTGTGTATCGAAAATGAGGGTGTAATAGTCTATAAATTGGGTGAATTGCACTAAGTTGTCGGTTGGTCGCAATTATATAAGGCTCTGTGGCACAATGTGTTCTTAGCCTGCAAAATAAAAAACACAGAGACAGAAATGAGAAAAGATACCAGCATATTTCTCACTAGTTTATGTGGCACACAGTATGTGTATGCAATTAAAAATAAATAAATATTTAAATAAAACTTAAAAAGTATGGATGAGAAAAGATAGGAGAGAAAACAGGGATAAAAAATGAGAGAGAGAATACAATAGTTATTAATATATTGTGATAGAGCCTCAAGAAATAACCTCCTCCACCCCCCTCGCCCTTTATAATATAGATAACTCCTCATAATTACATAAATGACACACACAGATAAGTCTAATTGGAACCTACCAATGACTAACTAGCTGATGATAGCCAGAGTCATGTGCCAGGACATGAGTTTTTGCTAGCTTCCAAAGCCAGGCAGATGTAGCATCCCAACCAGGTCTATATACTTGCTTCCACTGGGGTTTTCCTTTTCCCGGTGGTCGAACTAGCTCAATGGCTATCGGCTTTAACGTGTTAATAGGAGTTAGGAATAACAATGTCCTTGATCCATAGAGAATTGTCCCTTTTAGTTCTCTTACTTTGTTCACATACGGTAAGAGCAAATCATGGTAATCGAGAATAAAAAGCTTCTTTTGTTTAACAGCCTGCATTTAAATACAAATGCAATCGAGTTACAAAACAATTCTTTTTTTCTTTTCTTTTTGGGAAGAAAGATGAATACGATCATATGTTTCTAGGTGGGATTTTTATTACCTCCTCAATTGTCATGAAGCCTTTGATTTGCTGTTCGACCAACTCTTTGGTGATTGCTGATTCAGGCGGTCCATACGTCACAGGGTCAAGGGCACTTTTCAATGGCCATTCCTGCACATAAGAATAGTTAAAGCAATTTTAACTGTTGCTTCTAAATTCATATATAGAAGAACTTTATGGCCATTTCTAGGAGTTCACTGTGAATGTGCCGAAATCATACACTTGTAGATTTTTATTTTTTTCTATTAAAAAAAATGCTTCTGCATTTCTGAGAAGTGTTAGTAGAACATACCGTAACCAATCTTATGCTATAAGGGTTAAGACCAGCTAAGGTTTGACGACCAAATTCCTCATCCTTCATCCAAGAAAATTTATCTCCTGCAGATCAATACACACCAAAATGGTGAAATACAAGCAATAGGCCTAGAAAGACACACATATAGAGAGAGATTTTGTTCGTACTGTCAAGCAATTCAGGAGTCTCAAAAAGCAGGATGTTTTTTCCATGATCAGTAATAGATTTTACAAGTCTAGGAAGAAGATTGAAAAGTGTGGCTTCAGGTTCTTCTCCCAGATCAACCCCTTCATTGAACAGCGAGTCTATGGCTGTGAAGTATGGAAATCCTAAGTCACTGTCGATGGCAGCATTTTCTAGCGAAGGTAGAACTGCATGAATCACCGAGTATATTGTCTTTGCCGAGAATGTTAGCCCCTTTACCTCCGAGAAAGTTTCATCCCTTGGCACGTAAACGAAGCTGCTCCTTGATTCTGACAATGGGTCTGTATATGCAAAGTATATGATTATTTACAGCACAAACGACATAGTCAAAGACTAGTAATATTTTGCACTATGCCTCATTTGCAGATAATACAATGTAGTATATCATTTTGGTGATCTAAACCTTTGGTTTATTCCAAAATCAAATAGTTATAGCTATCATTAAAATATGTTTTATATATATATATATATATATATATACACACACACACACACTCCCTCTTTTCACTAAAAACTCTACTAAAGTTTTATTGGTTAAAAAATAGTACCCGTTAAACTTTTTGAATCTTTTAGGGTGCATTAAAGTCCCAAACCTACCAACATTTGTGAAGGGGGAACAAATAATTTTTAAAACACGTGCGCGCGCGCGCGCACACACACACACACACAATATATATATATATATATATTATATATATATATATATATATATATATATAAAAGTGTGTCATCCTCAAATAAATGGGACTATTATTTTAGAAGTAGCTTTTGCTTGAAATCAAGCAAACCCAATTCGGTTTTCAACCCCATTGACAGATATTGATGAGTATCGTCAATATGATCAAGCAAATAAAATCTTGAAAAGGGTAACAAATTTGTGACTCATATTTTGGGACAGAGGAACTAAGCTTAAACATTTCAATCCCATGTACAGATATTTGATGAGTACCAATATGATCAAGCAAATGAAATCTAACAAAAGGGTAATCAAACATGTGACTGTCATTTTGGGACAGAAGAACTAAGATTTAAACATCTTAAATTTCAGGATATATAATAATGGGTATCAAACTATCAAAATGATAAATTAAACCAAATATAAAATCTAGGGTATGGATGATAAATTAAACCAAATACAAAATCTAGGGTATCAAACTATCAAAATGATAAATTTAAACATCTTATATATAATATTTTGCAGCAAATACAAAATCTAACAAAGGGTAGTTAAATAATCATCAAATAAAAAAAAAATTGTATAAATTGTATACCTTCCTTGGTGAGGGGGCGGCCAGTTCTGCAACGTCTAGGGTATGGATGTTCCTTGCCGCCGAGAACTGGTCGGGCCAAATCTTTATTTTTATCGGGATCGCCGAGATCGTTATAGACATCGTAATCGTAGATTCTGTCACTCTCCTTCCGCTCGCCGGAGCCGTCGCCTCTCTGTGCTAGCAGTTCATTTTCTCTGTATTTTACTAGCCCACTTGGTGTTTTAGAGGGTATGAATGACTGTCATTCAATAAATCACAAGTTAGTTACCCAACAAAATTATTAGAAGAAATTAAAAAAGTTAGACACTATAAATTTCCTCTTTTTTATTATTTTATTTAATTATTTTTTTTTTGAAACGTTTGTATTTTTTATATATATATATATATATATATATATATATATATATATATATTTCATAATTAATATCAATTATTTCATTCATAATTACAATAATCACTAGTGAGATATGGCTCTTACAAAAGTCACACATTTTCGGTAAGATAACAATAGAACATTCTAGAGAAAAAGTAAGGTTAAATTTTGATAATTATTAGGTTAATATCAATTTTTTATTTATAACTAGAGTTGAATTATTTTTTAAATGCAATTATAGTAAAAAAAAAATCCTTTTTAAGAGTAACAATAAAAATTGACTCCACTATTTTTAGAGTTGCGCAAAATAAATCTTAAGTTGTCCTATTTAATTTTAGATTAAAGCAAAAATTTGTCTTGTTGCATAACTATATGAGAGTAAATATGCGGGACTAACATAATACATAATTCCTACACGACGTAATTTTAATTAACAAATTAGTAACATCACAAAATATTGTTATATCTATTTCATAATAATAGTCGTTTTAACTTCATTCACATAAATTAAGAAAGTTATTTAATACTATCATTTAAAAATTAAAATTTGTATGAAATTCCATCACTACCCTTTATAGAAAATTGAAAACTATTAATATAAGGAAAAAAAATTCTTGGGACAATAAGAGAAGTTAGAGGTGATATAAAAAAGTAAATAATTTATTTACCTAAAAGTTGTAAACGACAAATAAATTAGAACAATTTTTTTTTCTTCTAAAAAGTCACTTATTATGAAACGGATGTAGTATTAACTAATTATTTGTTTTAAAGAATGTGCATCGTAAACATGTTTGGCACCTCCTTAAATATACGAAGATTAAATTGACATCTTAATATCATGTAGTAGTATACATTTATGTTAAGATGTTACATTATTACATTATTTCACATAATTTTTTATGTTTTATCCTTTAAGTTCAAAATGTATTTAAATTTATATTAGACCCCTTTCATACTAGTTTATTAATCAGTTGCATATGAAAAATGAGTTTCATTTTCATACTAGTAGTTTTAATAGAGGGGGGCCAACCTATATTGCCGTACCCCATAAGAACTTGGAAAAAGGACACAATAAATGTTCTTAATATAATGACTGTTATTTACTTGAAATGCTGAATACACACACAAACACACACACACACACATATATATATATATATAATACATAATTGTCATAAATTCATTTAATTTTAATCAATATAATAATTAATACGGTAAATCATATATTATAATATGTATTATTTCGTATTTTTTAATTAAAATTGTTAATTTTGAGTTTAAAAATATTTTATTAATGATATTATAATTTAAAACTGAAGAAGTATAATTATAAAATTAATAAAAATAATAAAAAGAAAGAAAAAGACATCAAAAAATTTTCTATATAATTCTTTCGTTCCAGAGTTTTGAACGGACAAAAAAAGAAACTAAAAGACGGAAAACTTAAACACTTTTTCTAAGAAATTAGCAAACAATATAATTGAAGATCAAGAGAGAATTTAATAATAATATATACTAATTATTATTAATTATATGGACATCATAATATATAACCCTTTTTATCATGTACTAGTATTTTATACAAAGGTGTGTTTGAGATAGGTTCAATTGATTTAACTCGTCAATATATCACGACAACATTATGGACCATTCTACTAAAAAAAAAAATTAAGAAAAAAACATGTAGTACAAGATTCCCTCGTACAACTAAGATGTTAGAAAAAGGACCACAATAAATATGCTTAATATAATGCCTGTTATTTACTTAAAATGTTGAATATTCTCACATTTATATATATATATATATATATATATATATATATATATATATATAGAATACATAGTTATTTAATAATAAAAATTATTTGTATCAAAGATTTGTTTCATCTCTCCTTTATGTGAAACAAATATTTTGTATGACATTCACTTGTAAAAGTCAAAACAAGTATGATTTTACATTAACTTTAAAAAAAACATATAATTTGTTAATTCGAGTTTTAAAATATAAGAGAAAATGAAACATATAATTCACTATAACGAAAATGAGCAAAAATGAATAAAGAAAAGGACGTAAAAATATTTTTTATTTGTCTTTCTTGTTTCTGAGTTTTTTAATTAACCGAAAAAGAGGACCAAAAATTGGGTTACTTTTCTAAATAAAAGGGTTAACCATATT
Organism: Aralia elata; assembly: GCA_034770075.1. Lineage (NCBI taxonomy): Eukaryota > Viridiplantae > Streptophyta > Magnoliopsida > Apiales > Araliaceae > Aralia > Aralia elata. The sequence goes on from CM068387.1 coordinate 3,733,641, forward strand.
CAAATTTATAAGTTATTTTTAAAAAAATATTAAACAAAATAATAGATATAAAATAAAAATAAAAAGACGTAATTTTTTTTTTCTATCCAACTCTTTTATTCCTAAGTTTTAACGAACAAAAAAGAAAAGAAATGATGAAAAGCTTAATCATTTTTCTAATGCGCTTACCGTATTCAAATTCACAAAATCGTTTTTCTTAGAAATTAACAATTAAATAATTAACTGACCAACTCTCTATCCAACTCTCTTATTCCTGAGTTTTAACGGACAAAAAAAAGATATATAAGAAATGATGAAAAGTTTAATCACTCTTTTGATGCGCTTACCGTATTCAAATTCATAAGTAGAAATTAACAATTAAATAATTAACTGACCTTGCTTGTAAAGAAAATTCTCTTCTCAGGATTATCGTACTTGGAATGAACCCATGATTCACAATTAATATTAATTCGACCATTAGGGAATCCATCAAGTTCAATTCTCTTGAGGAACATTTCTTTGCGGTGCTCATTTTCTACCAAAATTGCTCCAATCTCCCCAAAGTTTTTTGGAATTGTAAATTCGCACTCATATTTTATGTCATCCACGTCTTCTCGCCCCGCCCGGGATGCAAACGCTGGGATTGTTTCCCTCTCAAATCCGGTATCTTAAGAAACAAATTAAGATTTGTTAGATATTTTCTTCAAAAAAAAAAAGAAGAAGTAAGAATACTGCATGAGGAAAAAAATGAATAACATTAAATAATCTAGTCTCGGTGGTACACGTATTGCGTAAGCAATTATAGTAAAGATATAATAGGAGTTTTATCAAATTTTAGAATAGAATAAAAAAAATAAAAAATAAGAAGGGCGGAATTGTAATAAAACCAACTTTGCAAGGATAAAAATGAAATGAAATTTGTGATATAACCTCAAAAGAGCTGTTATATTGAAGGAATTTGTATCCAACAAATTGAGTTACTTTTGCACTCGCATAATAAAAGATCTGTTAGATATTTTCTTTTTTAAAAAGAAACGCAAAAAATGAGTAGCATTAAAGAAATTAATGTTGCTCCTATTAGAAGGATATTTATGTCAACACACAATTTTTTTTTTCCATCTTGTGAAAAATGTCGGGATTGGGTTTTATTAGAAGGAATTAATGTCAAAAAATAAACATACTTTTTTCAGCACAATATTGTGAATATAGTATGTACAATTATTTTGAGTTACTTTTATAATTATTTTAAGTTGTTGATATTGTCAAAATAAAAATAATATTTTATAACAAAAATACCTTTACCTACACCTTTATAATTATTAGTCGAATGAGACACATTGATAATAACAACAACAAAAAAAAAGCAAACATATTTTTCTTAAAATAAGAGTTTAAGATAAAAGAGAGTGAGAGAGTGAAAATAGGGAGTAGTTATATAAGTTTGGATAAATAATTACAAGAATTAGCCAGCCTCTAGTTTTTTTTTTATTATTTATTTATTTTTACACAGCTTATCCAAAATAACAACCTCCCTCCTCTTCTTCCTTTCTTTATATAGCGACACTTAACACTTCAGCGACACTTATTATTCTTTTTTTTTTTTTGGATCTCATAATATCAACCACTTATTTCTTATAATGAGATTAAAATTTGATTAGTTTTGACAAATTTTTGTAAGATTGGGGGACCAAAAATGGGAGAGGTTGGACAGCAGTTACTGATGCTAACTCCTCTTCGACTTTAGCAGTAGTACGTAGTTGAATCATTAAAAAGGCTGTTTATATTGTTAGAATAAAAATAATATTGTTAAAGTAAATATATATTTAATGATATTTTTATAACTTAATTGTGTAAGATGGTGTTTGATTACATCTTAATGCATCTTAACAGTCCACCTCTTAGTGTATCTTAATGTTTGAAACTTGGATAAAAAAATTCTCTCTGAATGCATCTAAATCAATATTAAGATACAAAATTAAATCTAAACTATTCAGAGTACCACATTAAGATACATTAAGAGGTGTGCTGTTAAGATGCATTAAGATGCAATCAAATACCACCTAAGTAACATTACTTATTACTCAGATAATATCAATTATTGAGTAAAAATATTTGGTGTAGTTTGAGATAAGAGTTTTTGTGTTTTTTTCTACACATTCTTCATTTGTAGAATCTTCTTCTACTTAATTCATGGATTTTCAAAATTTAAATTTTACAAAAAATATAAAATACATATAAAAGAAATTAAACACCTCCACATGTGCTAATGGCTCACACGATATTAAAAAAAAAAAGAAAAAAGAAAAAAAGAAAAGAAAAAATAGGTTCAAGTATATAAAGACTATATCTATTAGTACAAAAATACTCACCAGGATCAAGCTCTGCAGCAACAAGCTCCAATTTCAACGATTTACCAAACAAATCAGTAATATCATCAAGCCCTCTGTTCCACCCTAAGTTCGACAAAAATCCACCGACGGTTACTTGCACAATAACCGTCGCTACAACCTTGGTGGCCGTATCGGTGGTGGCAGGTGTAACCTGCACCGCTTTAATCCTACTTCCGGGCACGTAACGAACCCGAAAGGGCTTGTTTTTCTTACTAGACTTAGTCTTCTGATGCCTGGAAAATGAAGCTCCGGCAGAGTCGCCGGAGATAAAGGGTTTGTGCCATGGAATTAGGGTTTTGGTTGAGAGGGGTGTTGTGTATTTGTGAAGCTGAGAGTTTAACATTGTGTTACTATTTGTTTTTGGCTGTGGGTATTTGATTTGTTCACAACGGTTGGTGCATGAATTGTGGAGGTCTAAGGTCGCTTTATATAGAAGAAGAATCAGAGAAGTTCATTAGATTCATCTCAAATATTGGCCATAGGTTTTTATTTCACGTGAAAAATAATGCCTATTAGGTAATCCCTCCAAATGAATAAAAAGAATCCCCATTTTAGTTTTGATTTATATATATTTACAAAATTATATTAATTAAAAGTCCAGTAAGAGTGTAAGACTGCCATTTTCATTTTTGTATGGAGGGAATATCTCAAAGTTAGGGTAACTCACTATAATATACAAACACGTTTTAAAACCGACCTAATTTGACCCGTACACAAGTCTCAAAATTAGAGCTACCTATATTTTGTCTTTTTAAAATTAATTTATGAAATTTCGATTTCAAAACTGATATAAGTTTATTTTAGTTTTGAAAGCGATTAACAAATATATCATTAATTGTAAAATTTAGTTAATTTATTATAATTATATTTGTTTTTGTTAAAACCAAATAAATTCGTATCATATCGAAGTTTAAAATTTTGTTAACCGATTTAAAAAGTCAAAATATATATATTTTTAATTTTGAAATGAGTTATTATCCAAGTAAAAGGTGGACGTAATTAGACAATTCTAGATCTTCATGTTTATTTTCACATGGTAATTAATTAATTGCAAATTGAATTCTGTCACTGAAAAAAAAAAACTTTCGGATGTCTTAATTATTGCAATTTTATGCATGACATTTTAAAAACTAATGCATAGGAATTATCTAAATCATGTGTCCCCCACTCTGCCAAAAATGATTCAGAAAAAATCTTCAGCATATATTCTGACAATAATATTAATCACCCCTTATTTGATTAATGAAATATATATATATATATATATATATTGCGAGTGTTTATGTCGATTATTTGATTATCAATTACGTGGATAAGTATTAATGTTAATTTTTTTAAAAAGCTGTGTAATAAATGGAACTTTCCTATAATTTTTATCAATCACATATATTGATAAATTTCACAATTGTAAGTAAGCATAAATTTATCGTAATAGATAGCAAAACTCTTTGATTAATTAAGCAATGATATTGACTTGAGTTATATGAAAGGGAGACAACAACAAAATAATAATAAAGTAAATAAAAAAAAATTGTGTTAATAATTGTTTTTGGTTAAGAGTATTTGATCTGTTGACAAGGGTTAATCTTTATATAGGAGAATAAACAAGAGAAGCACATTAGTCATTAGGTTCATAACAAGTCAAATCAATAATGACCAAAGGTTTTTAATCCACTTGAAAAAGAATGCATACTATTCAATCCCTCCAAAATGAATAAAAAGAGTCTCCATTATAATTATTAGGTTCATATCAAGTCAAATCAATAATGGCCACAGATTTTTAATCCACGTGAAAAAGAATGCGAACTATTCAATCCCTCCAAAATGAATAGAAAGAGTCCCCATTTTAATTTTGACTGGTATGCTTGTCCTTGCAAGGGAAGGATATTTTTTTCTCTATGTATTGATTATTTATTTAAATAAAAAATTATCATATATAATATATAAAATTATTTAACAATTTAAAATAACACAATATTATATTATTATGCACTTTAAAAATTTTTAGAATTAGTATATAAACCTTTGTCATAGAAGTAGTACTCTTCTCATTTGAATATATAATATTATTATCGTTTTTTAGAAAATTCATTAGAAACATCTCAAGTTTAAAATTGATATAGTATTACAACTATACAATAATAAAATATTATAATTAGTTATATATTTTAGATAGTTTATAGACTAAAATTAAATAAATTTATATCAATTTTGAATTTAAAAATGTCAAAATAAATTTTAAAAAGTCTATAACAATCTTATTGTGTATATAAAATTAACTAACAATCTTATAATAACAAAATTGTGCATATTATATATGCACTTTAAACATTTAAGTGAATCAATATATAAATGTACAAAAAAAGAAAAAAAAAACTCTTGTTGCAGGAAATAATATGAGTTTTTAATACCATAAATTTGCTTTAATTTATGGATAAAGTTTTTAGAGTTTATTTTTATAAACAACTGGAAACATAATATCTATTTTCTGAGTCATGACCAACCAAAAAAACTCATTAAATTCAGCCAATATTAATTAATTTTTTATTGTTCTACTTATTATATATAGTATAGATTTATATATATAGATAGTATTTATAATAAAAAAAAATTATAATTAAAAGTCCAAAAGACTCATTTATGAGTTTTGTATGGGCGGAATATCTTAAAGTTAGGATGACTCACTAAAATACACAAAAATATTTTAAAACAGACTTAATTTTGAATCTTATCGCTGTCTCAAAATTAGAGATATATTTTATCTTTTTAAAATTAATTTAAGAAATTCTAAATTCGATACTGGTATGAATTTGTTTAAATTTTTTGAAATCAACAAATATAGTCATTGGTCATACAATTTAATTAATTTATTTATTATAATTATAGTTGTTTTATTAAAATCAAATAAATTCGTAACATTCTGAATTTTAAAATTTCCCTGTTCAGATATCTTTATTGGGATTTTATATATGCATGTCATTTGAAAAAATAATGCATAGGAATTTTATCTCAATCTCGCGTGCCATGCACTCTGTCAATAATGTTTTAGAAAAAAATCTTTAGCATTCAGACAATAATATTAATCACCCCTTATCTGATTAATCTATCAGCGATATGGACTTGAGCCAGGAGAGATTGACTTGAGCCAGGAGAGGGGCAATAATTATTAGGAAATTTATCAATCTCGCGTGCCAATGGTGCCCTGCACTCTGTCAATAATGTTTTAGAAAAAATCTTCAGCATTCTGACAATAATATGAATCACCCCTTATCTGATTAATCTATCAGTGATATTGACTTGAGCGAGGAGAGGGGCAATAATTATTTGTAACAGCCCAATTTTATGTCAAAATATGTGAAAAGAATTTATATGTATATAAGAAATTATTTTATTTATGATTTTTTGGATGAGTTTATATAAGTTAAGATGATCAAAGAAAATATTATTAAGACAATTTATTGAACCTTATTATGCTACTATATAAATTGATTCGAATTTGAAATTTGACTCGAGATGATTTGTTACATTATTAGTTAGTTCTTTGACACTATATGAAAGTAGGTCTGTTCAAATGATTCAGGAAATTTAGTATTTTATCGGTACCGGCCATACTGAACCAACCGGTTCAGTAAATTTTATGACCAATTTGGTATCGATAATTTTTTTTCTTCATAAATACCGAATTAACCGGCTCGGATACGATACCCCTTATGTTATACTCGGTTTATACCGAACAATACCGACGTACCGGTTATCTGATTATATTGCATATATGTTATATGCATATGATGGGCTAACAGTTTATTCTCCCTCTCTCTGACTTTCCCAGTTCCCACTATCTTTGGTCTCCTCTTACAGTCTATTATCTTACCGTCTCTTTCTCTCTCTTACAGTCTATTATCTTACAGTCAATTTCTCTCTTAGCAATTTGTGAACATCAAAGTAAAACCCATCTCAGACCATCAATGAATTGCAACAAAGAATAAACCATCTCAGACCATCAATGAATTGAAGAATTATGCAAGTAATTTGATAAAATAAGCTATGGAGTCCATCAATCGGCAATTGCATGCATTGTCTTCTTCTCTTTCTTATTTTTTCTCCTTTTTATGTTCTTTGCCAACAATGAGTTGGGGAAGTCGTCGATCTCATGGTTGTGGTTGATTTATTGGTAGATCTATTGGTCGATTTGTTTGTTACGGAAGCAAATTGGAGATGGTGATGATTGTTGGGTTGTTTGTTTTGATTTTTTCTGGCGATGCTGTTTTGTAGATGCGGTGGGATGATTAGAAGCTTGAGAGGGGCTATAGACGTTGATTATATATATATATATATATATATATATATATATATATATATGAGATGCAGGGATTGCTTTGGTGGTGCATCTTGGATGTGAATCCTTGGATGAAGCGATTTGCAGAAACTTTTCATGGAATAATGGTTGAAAAAAATAATCAGTACAATATAAGATAAAAATCGGTACCGTGCCGTACCGGACCGGTTAAACGGTTCGGTATAACGGGCCAATCGGTATCTAGTTTTGAATAGATTCAGTAACCGATTCAGTACGGGCCGGTTAATTACCGATGTGCACCCCTATATGAAAGGGGATAAAAAAGGGAAAAAAATCCTTGGCCATAAAACGATATTTAAAAAGGGACGAAGAGAGTATATCATAGACAGACAATTCATTATATCTTCTTCGGACAATAAAAATCTCGTTGTCAAAATTAGACAATGTATCATACGTAACTATTTAGTTCAATAGTAATGAAATAATAATGAAATTGTGATAAATAAACTTAAAAATATCGTGTCATTTTTTTAATTCTTGTTTGTAAAAAATAATAATTGACAAATACGAAAATGTTATTGTGGAACTGCGGTGGCAATCGCGGGTGTAACTTATTGCGAAATCATACGATTCATTCCATATTAATTCATTACCAATGCAGCGCACATCTATGCAGACTAGCCTAACAAGCATGTTAGATCACCTCCTTACTCAAAAGGTTAACCTTGTTGAGATATTTCACATGAATCTCACAGGATAAATTTAAGAGTGTAAATGGGTTAATAAGTATGATAGAGTGATTCAACATATTTGTTGCGTTAGTCTACATAGTGTGTGCACTAAATTGGTGTGATGAATTCATGTGGAATAGATCATTCAGTTTCGTTACAAGTTATCAGAGCCTATGGTTCAATAGACCCCAAGTATCAGGTTGACACTCCATTATGGAGCATTCGCAGGTCGCGTGTAACTCTTTTTCGCGCGGTTGAGCAAATAGAGCTGAGTTGGGTGGAGCACAAGTGGGTCACTCATGCGTTTGTCACTACGCGGTGGGAAGTTGCTCATGATGAAAGGTTCACAAGAAGTAATTAAGGTTGTACTCCCACGTTTTGTTTCTAGCGAGGTGGAGTAATATTAAAGTTGAGCATGGCTCTTGAAGGATTCAAAGAGGGTGCGCTTAGTAGTGACTACTCTAATATGTGATACTTATGATGCATATTCAAATGAAATGTGGAGATTGTTGGGTATTTTGTAAGACCCCGACTTTTAATTGATAAAACATAATTTTTCTTTATATGTGTTTCTAAAACAGTAAGGTGTTAAATTGATAAAAAGTTAAAGTTAAGAATGATATGTGCAAATTATAAGAAACAAAAAGAATGTCGATGGAGACGTCAAAGAATATTTGATACCATACGATGGCGTCGTACCAACCAATCATTGGCAGACCCCACAATATAATAATTATCGAATATAAAAAATGGCAAAATAACAATTAATAAAAGTTATCGACGGAACTGTTACATTTAATTGTTAAAATACCCGATAATAAAGGAACACTAACGCACTGTATCACTACAATATTTCATAATATTAAACCAATAATTATCACAGTAGCAAGGGTAATAATGAAAAGTTTCGTATTTAAAAGTCCTAGGTGCTGAAAAGTTAGACAGACTTATTAATACGTTTGGTAAATAACACTGTATATATAAATATATGTGATATTAATACATTAAGTAAATAATACAAAAGATGGACAAATATAATAATTATGAATAGTAAAGAAAATGTAATCTTGAAATGCGAAAGTTGTGCCAAAATTTATGTGTAGTAGATTAAAGTAATCTTGAAATGTGAAAATTGTGATAAATAATATGTGGTAGATTAAAAATAATCTTGAAATATAAAAAGTGTGCTAAAGTGGATTTGTGGCTGTGAGTGAGTTTTATACCTATAAATTGGGTATTCTTGACTTGATGATTTTGTAAGTTCTTAATAAAATGCACTTACTAAAAAAAATGGTTTAAAAGGTATACATGGGAAAGTAGTTAAGAAAGAAAGAAAATCCTTTTTGATCCCCTGATTTATGTGATGTTTGCCTTTACTGAGTTTGATGTGGAAAAGAGGGTTATAGGGTGGATATTGAATATTTTTTATTAAGTATTTAATTATATAGTCTTATCTAAGTTAAGATTAACTTGAACAGTTTGGATGCACCCACACACTTTAAGGATGATGATTTATTGTGGAACTGATGAATAGTCTGAGTTTTTAAACTATGCAAGTTTTTAGATTTTGTTGGGAGTTATTGACTATATGAAATCTTTGAGGCTATATTTTAGAGTCATGTTAATTTAATGTTCGAGATTAGTTACATGTTAGAGTAGTTTTTTTTTTTAGTTTTGGTTTTTAGTTTTGCTTGAGGGCAAGCAAAAATTTAAGTTTGGGGTATTTGATGAGTGGGTTTTATACCTATAAATTGAGTATTCTTGACTTGATGATTTTGTAAGTTCTTAAGTACTTTTAGTTCATTTTGATGCATTTTACTGTTTTTGTGTAGGAATTGAGATTGAGCGTGAAAATGGTGTATAAAGCAGTAAATGATAAAATATCAGTCATAATTGAGAAGCAAAATGCAACATTTGGTGTTCGGCATGTTTTGGGTGTCGACAGCGTGCAACAAATGTGGCATGTGGCTCGGCGAATCAAGGTGAGCACAACGAAGCAGAGTTAGGCAACAAGCTTGGCGCGCATAGACGTGCATATTGGGTGTAGAGGCTACTAATGCTGTGGCGCTAAGAGGACAGAAGTCCAGTACTGTGGAGCTGTTGGGCGGAGCTGTGGCGCTGGTGCAGTTGATGTTGTGCATGGCTTGGCTATTCAGCTGTTGTGCAATTCTATTCCAATGAGGACTCTATACTAAGTTGAGATTGGCTAGGATTGTGCGTCTCTAAGCTGTGTGAGAACTTATAAATATAGTAGAAGGCTGATAAAAAAAGGAGAAAAAAAAAACATAAAGAGTCATACATTAGAGACAACAGAGGTTTTCGTCAGATTTGGAAGAGAAACACGTGAAGGCTTGCAAGGATACGAGGTGGAGTGTGAAGATCAAGTTATGATAAAGTTTTATTCTCTACTCTACTATTTTATTCTTGTAATCTGAGGATGTAAGACCCCAACTTTTTATGAATAAGATTTTAACTTTTCTTATTATTATTATTCTAAATTGTTAGGTGTTAAATTGATAAACTGATAAGTTAAGGATGATATGTGTAAATTATACAGTATGTCGGGGAATATTTCTTCTGCTAAAAAATATTCGTTCTATCGGGGAATATTATATTCGGTAAAGTACGACGACGCCGAATAACCAATCAATGGTAGGTCCCATAATGGAATAACTGTCACATATAGAAAGCGATAGAAATAACTTTTTTAAAAATTGGCAGCAGAACGTTTACCGTTAACTGTTGAAATACTCGATAATAAAAGAACAGTAACACGCGTTATTCCATAGTAGCATGCGGTACTCCACAGTAGCACACGGTATTCCACAATAGCACACGGTATTGCACATTATTTCATATTATTGGTTCAATAATTGTTACAGTGACAATAACATAATATTTTATATTATTGATTTAATAATTGTCACAGTAACAACTGTACAGTATTTCACATTATTAAATCAATAATTGTCACGACATAGTAACTCCTATTATTCAAAGGATATTATTAGTTAGCATTATTGGCAATGTCTAGAAGTTCTGTCGAGAAAATGTGTGATTTAATTGCGCGCCATTTATACGGAAGGCAGTCCTGAGAATGATCTGGTTGCCAATATTGCGAGTATATGATATCTGTGATATTAATACCTTTAACACAATAATACAGACAATTGATATATTAATAATAAAAATTTTGATAATGGATCTATCTTTTTGATAATGGATTTATCTTTTTAATAATGAAATTATTTTTTTATAATGAAATTATCTTTTTGATAATGGATCTATCTTTTTTTGATAATGGATCTATCTTTTTAATAATGGATCTATCTTTTTAATAATGATTTATCTTTCACTACAAGAAAACTGGTCACTACCGACGGGCGTAATACCGACGGCCAAAACCCCGTCGTAAATGACCTCAACGTCGACGGCGTTGCCGTCGTTAATGACTCCCGTCGCCAATAGAGTCCTTTTCCTTTTCCGCGCCTATATTTTCTCTCCGCGCGCGCGCCAAAAAAATAGGCCGACGGGCTCATTACATAGGTGACGGCATTCGCCGTCGATAAAGACATCATTGCCGACGGGGGTATTGGCGACGGCAGTGCCGTCGAGAATGAGTCTGTATTAAATTAAACTCAGTTTACTTTTTCCACTTTTGTTCTTTCACTTTCACTCTTTCACCGCGAAGCCAAACTGGTAGGTCCTTCCTTTTGCCGTCGCTGTCTTCTTGTTGCCGTCGTCCTTGAAGATTAAGCTTGCCGTCGGCGCCGGTGTTGGCTTCCCCGTCGCCGTCCCTCTGTCTCTCCCAAGCGAGGTAATTTTTCCCCAATTCCAATTTCCCCCAAATATAACCTAATTCTATCTTTTTGTACAATTTCTACAAGTTTAGTTTAGTTTAGTTAGTATACCTGAATCAGTTCAATTTAAATAGTTCTTGTTATGATTTTTGAATGGACAGAATCAAGAATAGTTCTTGTGTATTTAAAGAGGAGCAAAGATAGATAATCATTCTTAGGATTCAAATCTGGTTCTGCTTTTGCACTGGAATAGATTGGGTTTTAAGATATCTTTTTATCTCTAACTAAGAAATTATGGATGAGATATATTTATTCTCTATAAACATGTACTAGCTACTTATTAGGAAATACTACTCCAACACAGTTGGTACATGGAGTATTTAGTATGCTTATTATATATACCCATGATAATTGTATGTTTAACAATTATGGCAATACAGAGAGACATATGAACAACGTCAATATTATTTAAATAGAAATAGGTATGGTGCAAAATGGACACTTAATTTTTTTTTTAATCTTTTTTTCAAGGCTCTATTTAGGGATGAAGTACAAATACAATAAATTCTTACAATCAATCAAGTACAATGAAAATTATAATATCAAGAATTCACACTACCGATGAGAAACTACAATAACAAAAAAAAACATCACTGACAAATGGACTCCTCTTTCAAGTTGTTCAGAAGAAAATCAAATATTGATTTTTCATTTGGTTCAATATCATAACTTAGTGAAATTCAATACATACTACTACCTCCGTTTTAAATTATAAGATAATCATTAACTTTTAAAATTCATTTGAAATATTTTCAAATTTAAAATTAAGATAATTCAACAAAAATTATGAAATAATAAATCTTACGTTGGGTAGTACATTTTGAATAGTTTACAAATTTTATAATTATATTGTATAAAATTAAAATTCATATCTTGTTGATGTTGATGTTTTATTATTGAGGATGGAACTTCATTTTGGGAAGTAGGAGTATGCAATTTTTGTTGTAGAGTGTTGTGAATTCTTGATGATGGGTGCAAAGTCATTCTTAAGAGTTATATATGTGTTCCTTATCAATAGTAGAATAGTTGTTTCAACTTTTGCATGCTTATTGGGTCTTCCTGCAAAATCCGATTGGTAACTTTTGCGGTCCGATTGGTAACTTTTTATACTAGTAAATCATTGTTTCTTCTTCTACTTTGTTGAAATAGAGCAACTGTATCTGTTTTGAAAATTTAAAGATGTTTTTAAGTTGTTGGCATTAGTGGGGCGACACATCCGGGAATGGGATAGAAGCCTGACCCGTTAGATATGAGAGATGAAGTTAAGAAAAAGCATATGCATGCATATACATTAATTTCTGCTATTTGATTGTGTTTTGATTTTCCATATATATATTAGGATATAGCAGCCCGTTGTTCAAGATGTCTATTGATCGAAGTTGGATGGAACGTAGGGTAGGCAATGATAAGAGTGGGCTTAGCTCTGAGTACCGTAAAGGGGTTGAACAGTTTCTGAATTTTGCATTTGAGCAAGTCAGCGGCGATGAGATCAGATGTCCTTGTAAGAGGTGTGTGAATGAAGTGTGGAAGGAAAGGAGTGATGTCATGTGCGACTTATTTGCATATGGGTTCAAGCAGGGCTATACGACATGGATCTATCATGGGGAAACCTGGTTGGATGAACATGAATCCGAACCGGAATCTAGAGGTGACGAAATCTTTGACTGTACTAACATGATAGTCGAAGCTGCTGGTTCATTCTTTCAGTGGAATACAAATAGGGATGACGGTAGCGTCGAGCAAGAGCCGAATGATGGGGCTAAGGGTTTCTATCAGTTATTGCATGAATCAGCGATGCCACTGTATGAGGGACACGAAAAACACACCGTGTTATCTGCAGTGACTAAGCTTTTACACTTCAAGAACGAACATGACTGCAGTGAGAGAGGTTTTAATGAACTGCTCAACATTGTGAAGGAGTTCTTACCGGCAGGCAATAAGTTACCAGAATCGTACTACGATGTGAAGAAACTGGTCAAAAGGCTTAATCTAGGGTATGAGAAGATTGATGCTTGTGAGAATGATTGTATGTTGTATTACGGTGATGATAATAAAGATAAGAGGTCATGTGATATCTGCGGTACAAGTAGATACTATGAACAACGCTTGAAAAAGGGAAAAGACGTGGCGAGAAAGATCTTACGTTACTTAGGTTGGTGGTTTATGTATGTAACTATTTGATTGTTATTGATATCCGTTTGTGAAGAAATATTTGTTTTTCATTAGTTTATAACAGGTACAATTATGTATATGTAAATGAACAGGGGAATTTGTAATTTGCCAAAAAAAAAATTTCTAAGAAAATGGCATTGCCGACGGCACACAGGTCATTGCCGACGGCAGATCCCCGTCGCCAATGTCCAGTTACTAAACTTTGTACTCATTACCGACGGACTTGCCGTCGCCCACAGCCGTCGCCAATGCGTCATTACCGACGGCGTGTCGTCGCCATTGACGCCGTCGCCAATGACCTTATTATCGACGGCGGTCGACGGAAGGCATGAGCGACGACCCCTGGGGCGACGGGAATGGCGACGGGCGCACGCCGTCGAGAATGACCTATTGGCGACGGCAGGGGGGCATTGGCGACGGGCTTGGCCGTCGGCAATGGCCTTTTTTTTTGTAGTGTTTTTGATAATGGATGAATATTATATTTATAAAGTGTGGTGAGTTTTTGGCTATAAATAGGAGGGGTTAACATAAGGAAATTCATAACTTCCTTGATTATACTTCCTTCCACTCTTTAAAAATTTCTTAGTATAAGTTCTCTCTAAGTGTGCTAGACTATCTTGAGTATTTGTGAAGATCAGTAAGAGTACTAGTATTGGTCAAGTAAGTTTTTTTTTATAAAAGTTGGTCAAATACCCACACACATCACACGGTATTTATAATTCTTCCTTTAGAAGAGTTATTTTGAAAAATTTCCTTTGAAAGATTTTATTTTGAAATTTTATTTTTGAAGTTTATTCTGTACACTACACAAAATATATTATATAGTCACTTTTGATAATTTCATAATATATGAGTTAGTGTACACCGTATGTGATAGTTAATAATTATATTATAAATATATTTAGGTTGATAAACTTCAAAGAAAGCAACATCCAGTCACTTGCTAATTAAGGTAAGAGATATCTTTTCTTTCATACTCCTAAATTTATGGTAAGAAATTATCATTTGTTTCTACAGTGTTATCCTCAAACGGTGAATTTGTTTCATCTAATATCTTTTCACCTGAATCTTTCTATTGCACTTTACACGTGCTTCATCTAATATATTTTCACCTGAATCTTCATATTGTGTTTTACACGTTATAGTATAATTGTGAACCTTATTTATTCTATTCTTGAACTCTAATCGAATTTCTGGATATCATGTTGGCAATTTGGACATTTTTGGACTCTTGACAAATTAAATTATAAATCTCTAATGTTTATTCTAGATCTTAGTATTCTTATTATTATATTCATTCTTTATATCATTGCCATAATCCCCAGACTTAAATTGTGGTGAAAAGTTCTCTTTGGGCGAAGTGCAAAGAGTAACCGTTGATTGACATGATTATGATCAGGAACTGTGAATTGGTAAAATCATGACCTCTGGTGTTACAGACAAAGGCTTATGGTGAAAGTTCTCTTTGTCCCGTAGTGCAAAGATAAACTATTAATTTGTAAGTTCTGTTGATTGGTGTTACAGGGGTATAATATTGATGGTGAACTTTTAAATTGGAGAAAATTGTGGACATTATGATCTACTTTACCTCTTAATTGATTGCTATTTCCGCTACAGTTGTTGATCTAAAACTTGTTGTTTATTATATTCTATCATATTTATCCTTGTTGAAGACTACAGATAATTTATTCTTTATTATCTTAGTTATAATATTCTTTACTGGGCTATTTAAGCTCACCCTTTTTAGTTTTATTCCATTGTTCTTCTCAGGAAATGAGAGTGTAGCTGGGACTAATCGAGGAATGGAATGATGGTCTGAGTTAGTGGTTGTCCTCATCAAGTTATAAAATAGTATAACAATAATTTTACTGAGGACTTAAAACGTGTGTTGCCGTCTTTTATACGGCATTGTAATAATTTGGGTTTGGATACTGTTGTACCATATACAGTACGATATTTGTATTGAAAACTCACAGTATGTGTGTTGTCATATTTTGCACGACAGTATAATAGTTGTAAATAAAAAAATTTGTATTTGTAGCATGTATTTTTGGCGACTCAAATTGGGTTGTGTGGACCCTATTTTAGGGGCGTCACAGATGATGCTTGTTAGATTATGGATGATGTTTTCTGTTGTTAATATGGACTAATTTTATTTTAAAATTACAATGAAACCCGATGTGTAGTTTAAATTAATTTACTCTCTTTTCGATTACTGATTATGGATAGATTGTTTATCATATGTTGTGCTTAATTTATAATTGTCTGATCAATAATTATCTGATATATCCTAGATGAAATTGAAAGATGAATTTTAGGGTTAGATCTGGATATGATAATATGTGATCTTGATTATTCTTTAGATTGAATATCGTGATTTGTGTATAGGATAATAATATACCTATATACCGCATGTAACTTTGTTGAGAATTGATGCGTAATGAATTTGTTCTTGATTATTTCACATAGAAATATAGTGATTTAATTAGAATAGGTATTTTTATTTAACTACTTGGAAAAATGGTTGTTAAATAATTATGAATTCTCAGTTAACGATTCAATATAATTAATTAATTGAAAAGAGAGTAAAGAGATTTAAATGAAACTTCGGAGGAAATTGTAATCTTAATATTTTAATCTGGTGTTAATCTCTGTTAATTAGTTTAATTAATTTTAATAATTAGTTTCATAAGTCAAATTCATTTGTTTAAATAAAATCAAATTGATATAAAGTTAGCAGTTGAAAAAATATTATTAGCATATTCTTCGTGGGATTGACACTCTACTTTCTAATATATTACTTGTTGATCACGTATACTTGCGTGTAAATTGTCCCTACCTAAAAACGACAAACACGTGGTCTATATTGATTAAGTTTTGGATATAAAAGAGGGATTTGACATAATCTTCTTACTTGTTCTTTTCCCCCACTTTCTAAATATTTTTTAGTGTGAGTGTTTCTTTGAGTGTGTTAAGAATAATTGAGTGTTGAAAATATTAGTAAGAGTGCAACGATTGCTTAAATGAGTCTTTTCTATAAAGTGTAGTTACACAAACACTCACACACATTATACAATATTTACAACTCTTCTTTTAGAAGATTGCTTTCTTTAGAAGATTAATTTTGAAAAGCTTCCTCTGGAAGATTGCTTCAAAATCTTATTTTATTCATTAAAAAATTATTTTAAAAATTTATTCTATTCCATTTTGTACACTACACAAATTTATTTTTACAAATACTATCAATATTTTTTTGACAATTTTACAAGATACGAGTTAGTGTACACCATAAAACTTATATAAGGAAATTACTAATTAAATCATTAATATACATTTAGGTTGATATCCTATATAGGAAGCAGAATCTAGTCACGTGCTAACGTAAGGGATATCATTTTTTTCACACTCCTAAATTTAAACCTACTACAATATGATATTATTATTCGTTTATATAGCTCTTAACATTAAACGATGAAAATTTCTGAAATAACAATTCGTTAAAATTTCTTTAATAGCTTGCGCTTAATCTAATATCTTTTGACTTGAACCTTCCCGTTGAATTCTAACCGTTGTATTTGAAATGTGAACTTTTAAACTGTGAACATTTTGGACTTTGAACTTTACATTTGAACTATGAACATTTTGACTTGAACTTTCTATTGAACTGTGAACATTTTAGACTGTTAAATATTTTCTGCACCGTGAACCTTACCGTTGAACTTCCTATCTATGAATCTTAGACAATACCCTTGGGCTTGGACTCATTCCGATATTTTGGACATCGTGTTGACGATTAGATATTATTGGATTATGAATAAAGTAAATTATTCCTTAAACATAAATAATTCACAGATCTCAAATATTCATTCATTGTTTTATTATGCTTATTATTTCTATTTATTCTTGTTGTTGTACTGACCATCAAGACTTAAGTTGTTATGAATGTCTTTGGCTTGGGTCCAAAGACAATATAGTTATTGAGTGTTTTTAGCCTGTGTGGTAAAGATACATGGTGAAAGTTCTCTTTGGCCTGGGTAAAAGAAGAACTATTGTTTGACATGATAATGACCATTAGTATTACAGTGGATAGAATCTTGATGATGAATTTTAAATTGTATAAGATAGTAGATATTATTGTTTATTTAACTCTTCTAATGGATTATTCTTTCCGCTGCAGTTATTTGTTAAAAATTTATATTGTTTAATATTTTTTAAATTTCTGATATATCACTATTGGAGACTAAGGATAACTTTATCCGTTTGTTATCATAATCATGATATTTCGTACTGGGCTATTTGAGCTCACCCTTTTGTTTTTCTTAATTCCTTTTGGAAAATGAGAATGTAGCTGAGACTAGCTGGGAGAACATGAGAATGGAGTAACGGTCATTTAGTAGTTGTAGTAGTCATCACAAAGTTATAAAATAGTGAGCAAATAATTTTAGTGAGGACTTGGTGTATGTGCTATTGTACTATACACGACATTGTAATAATTATAATTAGGAAAATTTATGTATGTTGTTTTGTGTTTTAGCGACTCAAATTGAGTTGTATAAGCCGGATTTGGGGGCGCCAAAATTGGTATCAGAGTTTAGGAATATGATCTCTGGTGGAGATCTAGGGTTAGAACTAGGATGTGAGAGACGAATAGAATCTTTTGCTAATGTGTTTTGCCTAAGTTAAATTTCATTATCTAATTAGTTGGTGTGGATCTAGGGACAAGAAGTGATATGTCAGTTTCTTTAGCCAACCTTTGTTTTGCGGTCGCATTTCAGAATGATATCTAAAAACTAGGAGATGAACTACGGAATGCAGGAGGCAATTAAGGCCTAGCCAATCATTAACCAAGAGGTTAAAAACCAAGAAGTTACGAATCAAGAGGGTGTTAATCCTCCCGTTATCCCAAAAAATAACGCTACTGATCGCATGATGTATAATACCTTTTTAAGGGGCTTTCTATAATTCATGAAGAACAAGGCACGAGGAACTTTTAATACCAGCGAAAATGCTGGTAACAAGCAGTTGGTCACTATAAAACAGTTCAAGGAGTTGGGACCACCTGAGTATTTCAGGAAACCGGACCCACTCAGAGCAGAGGCATGGATAAAGTTAATGACAAAAATATTTGATGTACTACGATGTGCTGATAAACAAAAAAAGGTTCCCTTCGCCACCTTTATGTTGCGAGTAGAGGCGGATCACTGGTGGAAATCAGTAAAACGTACTCACCACTCGGCACTCGAGATGCTTTAGGCGGAGTTCCAAGAACTGTTCAATGAGAATTATTTTTCAGAGAGTATTCGTCACATGAAGGAGGTAGAATTCATCAAATTAGAGCAGAACAACATGACTGTCTCATAATATAAAACCAAGTTTGCTGAACTATCCCAATTTGCACCCCATTTGGTGGATGATGAGAAATGCATGACTTGATATTTTTACGAGGTTTTAAACTTAAAATTCGTCAACATTTTATTTCTCTTAAACTTTGTTTGTATTCAAATATCATGGATAGGGCTTAGTTACTGAAGCGAGAAAAAGAGATCTCCCAACCAAGAGGCTATGACCGTTAAAGGGAAAAATTTCGATGGAAAGATAGTTCAGTTGTACATATGCTAAGCCCGACGGAATTACGTCAAAAAAAATAGGACCCCCTTGGAGCCAACATTCCCGCCAATACCAAATACTATTTTTAACGGAACAATGTTATTGCCGACGAAATATATCGAAAATACATTATCTCCGAGGGACTTGTTTTCGACGGATATTCCTCAGTCGCCTCATTTCATTTTTCTATCTCTCACTCTCACTCTCTATATCGTCTCTCTCTATCTGTCATCACAGTCGCCTCCTCACGTCGCCACCTCGTCACACCGCCGTTGTCGATCGCTGACCTCCACACCTCTGTTTTGTCGATCGATCGCCGACCTCCATACCTCGTCTCCCTTTCACTGCCGATCGTCGTTGCAGATTCTCTCTATCTCTCTCTGTCAATATTAAGGTAAGTTGAAATAGTTTCATTTCAATAGTTAGGGTTAAAGAAATTAAAATTCATTATTGATATTGTGGAATCTAAAATTGGAAATGAAGTTGTAATATCTGAATTTTGGAATGGAGTTTAACTATCAGAAATTGGGAATATTAATGGAAAATATTATTTTGTGGAATAATATGTTGTGCATATTATTATTGTTCCACGTCATTTGCCTGACACACCTGCCTACTGACTGTATGTGATTTAGCCAGTACGCGCAACATGATGCCTCCTATATGGACACTGTGCTGCGCGAGTTTCACATAAATCGAATTACATAACTTAAAGTTAACAGTATCTTAGGTATTTACACTGTTCAAATGAATTCTGATATGTCAATACATTTTTTTTATAAATTTATTTTAGATATGAGGAGGGTAGATATGAGGAGGGCATCGTTCTAGCAGCCGACGACAGTGTTATTATTGCATATATCGCGAAGAACTACGCCGGTTGGCTGTACGAGATGAGGCAGCGGGCCGCCCGGGCAGTTGGTGAGCAACCCGGGACTACGATCAGAGATCATTAGCCCCCTATAGTCTCTGATCTGGCTTGGGAGGCTATGTGTCAGCACTAGGATGATGATGAGTTCAAGAAGAAGTCGGAGCAGGCAAAGAAAAATCGTAACTAGCTCCAAGTTGTACACACGATTGGCTCACAGTCCTTTGAAGAGGTGAAATTGGTAAATATTGTCTATTTTATTGTTTAGTTAGTCATTTGTCATTAGCTTACTTAATAAAGGTTTGAATGTCTTTATCATCAGACCATGTTCGAGAGCTTAGGCTGACGTCCTACCATGACCGAGTTTTTAGATAGAGCCCACACCCCTAAGGACTCTTATATGTCTCCCGCATCAGTAGCTATATGGGTAAAACTAATCTTAATTTTTATCTATTATTAATAGTAGGTAGTTAATAAAATGATATAATTAACTCACGTATACAAACTAAATTATAGGATCGATTTCAAACGCTTCGAGATGCCCGTGTAGCTGAGTTGCGGGCTACTATAGGGGATTATGAGTCGTTAGATTCCACCACTCCTCTGCTTGAGATTGAGTTATCTAGGTATGAGGAGCTGAGACTATGAGTCGTGTCTCAAGATCCCCTTACTAGTAGTACCAGCAGGTATCGCGTGTTGGGCCTGCCGAGGATACCCGTATATACCCTATCTAGAGGTAATAATATATATATATATATATAATCCTTATGTTTCTCGTTATATCTTAATTTATAAAAATAATAAAAATTAATATGTACTACATAATGTTTTATTTATTTTCGTAGGCTCTAGCCAGCGTCAGCGCCCGAGAGTGCCTATTGGACCATCTCATACGGGTGCTGGCTTGGACGATGAGCTATTCCAGAGGGTCATAGCGGCGGTGTCAGATAGGTTTCTTACGGATCCGATTTTTTGTCGTTAGCAGTTGCCTAACTATGTTCACCTTCACCAGATAGCCTAGGATATTGCATCAGGGGCCACTGTCGAGAGTACGAGATTACCGCAGGAGTAGTTCGCCGCATTAAGTGGCGAGGTGCTCCGAATGATGGTTACCCTACTATTGGAGGCTTTAGGTCAGCCCCCGCCTACTTAGGTATTCAGCATGTTATTTTATTTTTATGTAGTAGTCTCTTTAATTCTCATATATATGCGGACTAATGATTTATATTTTTATCTTATCAACAGGGTGGCGATGGTGAGTGAGTTGGTGATGCAGAGCATGGTGGCGATGGCGAGCAGAGGGACGACGACGCTGATTTTCATACACCAGAGCAGCACCATCGTCCACCCCCGCCCGATGATCCTCCTCCTACTAGTTTATAGTTCATTTGTATAGTTTTTATTCATTAAATTGTAGATCATTTGTACATATTGTAAAAAATTATAGTTTAGTTGAGTCTGTACGAGTTTTGTAAATCATATTGTATAATTTATGAAACATTAACGTATATTTGGTATTTTTGATGAGCTAGTTCATACTGATACTTGTTAGCTTATTGTATGTACACATTTGATAAAATAAAACAGGTTTTTATAGTTATGTTGTATGTGAAATATATTAGTATATGTGTTGTTGGGATAAAACAGGTTACAGGTACAAAAATAGGGTTTAAAAGTCTGGAAACTGTAATTTAAAAAAATTATTATTTTTAAAAAAATAGGTAATCTCGACAGAATAAGGTATTTTCGACGCAAATTCCATCGAGATTATAATTTAATAGTTTTTTTTAAAAAAATCATATTTCCAATGAATAATGGCTATTTCCGACGGAAACTTTCGTCGGCATTAATCCAGCTTAAAATCGACGAAATAATTCTGGCAAAAAAATTCGTCAAAGATATCCTATTTCTGACGGAATATTTCGTCGGAATTATTCTGTTGAATTTATTTAGTTTCGACCGAATTTTCGACTGACTAAATCCCGATGCCTTTATATCTGACTGAATTATCGACGGAATAATTCTAAAGGAATAGGGCTATTTTTGACGGAATATTTTGTCAGAATTGAGACCTTTTCTTGTATAGAGAGAGAGAGAGGATATGATGACGAATTAAGAATAAATCAACATGGCATAAGAAGACATATGTCGGAGGTAAAAGAACGACTAATACTGGAGTGTGGGTACGGGGATATTGTTACAATGAGGTTGGTCGTGCATTTTATAGGGAATTGGAGGATATAATTGAGTTTTCATACAAGGGTACCTATGGAGGTTAGATTAATCTGTTTAAGTGTCTATGGTTTATTTCAGAAAAAAAGGCATATATGTCGATCGACATGGAATTGTCAATATTGACCTCTATAAAAGGAGGTACATGAATGCACCATTTGTGTTGCCAACTCAAACACTACAAGTATATTACATTCTTAGTGCTATCAGGAAAAGATATAGATCGCCTGCAGATTGGCAAGTTGTCATTCATATTTCAACGCGTTGTAGATTCTAATTAGTAGATAAGGAGTTCTACAAAGAGGAGACCTTACGTAACCCTCCTCCACATAATCAAGTAAATCAGTTAGAGGGTGGAGGTGATGATGAGGAATTGGATCCCGAGTCTATAGATCAGTTAGATAATGACACTGACAGTGAGGAAAAAGAATTATTGAGCAACACTGACAACGAGTCTAAGGAAGAAGATGGTTATGAATCCTCCCATATTGTCGACAATGATTATGAAATAGATAGTGATAATTCTGTTAAAATGTATGTGTAGTTTTACTTATAGTACTTAACTCATATACATGTTATATACTTGTCATATTCATTATCATGTGTTGTCATTTTATTTGTAGTACTTAACTTATATACATGTTCTATACTTATTACATGTGTTGTCATTTTAGTTATTTAATTATTATCAGCAATATGAAAATTGTTATTTTTTTGTATAAATAGCTTCATCATCTGCAACGCATAAAAAACGCTGCTTATGTCAGAGTCCCAATTATACCCCGACAAACCCCGATGATCAGATTCTAGTGCAGGCTCAACCTGATGGGAGGTAAGTTAATTACATAGCATTTATTATACTTAATTAATATTAAAATTATTATAGGATACTAATTAACACATATTGTTGTATATTTTAGTGATTTTGCAGATATTAAGGTTGTGAAGTGTATTTTACAGCTCTGCTTGCAAAACTGGCCTACGCCTGTTATCAAGTGGTTCAGAACACCTACTGCCCATAAGGAGTCGGTTTGGCAGGAATTTCAGGTATTTTTTATTTACTACTTACAAATATTTTAATTAACTAACGTGTAGTTTCATTTAATTATATTACAACTATTCTAATGTTATTCTTTTATTTTTATTTCAGAAAAGGTATAGATGGGCTGAGACATATGGTGAGAAAATTGAGGAGCTTTTCTAAAATAAGTGTCTTGTTCGAACAAAAGACAATTTGAAGAAAGAACGAGAAAATGTGTCCAGGACATGTTGAGGAGCATATGGACAAGTACAACCCATGGTGGTGCTCGCATGATATATAGGCTCGAATGTGTATGCAATGGCAAGCTGAGGAGTGTACGAAAAAAGGTAAGATCAAAGCCAAGAACAGGGCCATAGGTGCAACAGAAGGAGAGAAGGTAAAGGGCACACATAAGGGCGATAGTATATCACAGCTTTAGTATCTTGCTAAGAAGGCACGTAAAGTTTAAATTCATTTAAAATATGATATTAGTATGCATGTACATGATATATATATGTATACTTGTCATATTTGTAGGCGACGAATCCAAGGGCCAGCCTATGGATTGGTTGGATATGTATACCGTTACACGTAATGGCTTGCCTGATGCTGTACAAATAGCCGTAAGTTTTTATTAAGTTATGTTGTTCATAGTTTTTAACGTTATGTTTTGTGAATATGTGTTTCATAAATATGTCTTTCATAGATATGTATGTGTTTTGATGTGTGTGTATATATATATATATATATACTTGTCATATTTCAGGACACTTACAAATGTTCGATGGATGAACGTTATCCCCCTGGTAGCCACCTTGAGATAGATCAGGAGCTGTGGGAGAGAGCGTCGAGCTTGTATAAGAATTATGTTAAGGGCCATAGGCATCGTCGATGGCTAAGTGTTGCTGGTTCTTGCAACTCTAGTACTCATTCGATGCAATCATCATACCAGCCGATTGCACATAATGTTGTTGATTGTGTTGCGACCATATGCAGGGACTTTATGCTTCTTCGTACACTTTTTTTGACCATATGACAGCAGCCCGACGACAGGAGGGGGAGGAACTCCAACAACAAGAGGGAGAGGAACCCGAGTACGAACATGTAATCTTAGCATTAACTATAAGTTCTTTGTTAGAATTAATATTAAATCATATTAGTTAACACATATAGTATATTGAACATATTTTTTTTCTTTTGTTATAGGAGTGTTTAGACGATGATGCATGATGAGCTAGTCAACATATATAGTATTTGTTATTTTCCATTTCTTTTGTACCACGTACATTTAGATATTTATCGGATCCTATTGTCTTTCGACTTTAGTTTGGTACTTTGATTGTATATATATGTTGTTAGGTTTCGTTGGATTTGATTATATACATGTACAAACTTCGGTTTCAATTTTCCTATTTGATGTGATTGAGTTTAAGTTGTTAGATATATGTTGTTGTGTGTTGGGACAGGAACTCAGGTACAATTTTTTTTGTAAAATCCATAAAAATAAACAAAATATTTATAAAAAAAAAAATAGAATTAGCGACCGAATGTGGTATTTAGTGACGAAATTTTATTTTTAAAAAATCCAATAGTGACTGACAGGTGGTAGCTACTAACATTCAGCGATGGATTTTTTTTTAAAAAAATAACCCATTAGTGACGACCTGTGGTTGCTAATAATATTTTAGCAATGTTTTTTTTTAAAAAAAAATTATTGTGGTCGCTAGCATGTGGATCCACGTAAGCAGACTAAAGACGTGGATTAGCGACGGATTTCGGTCGCTATAATCGATCGCGGTTAAGTCCGTCACTGAAAGTCATTGCTAAATTGCACTTATCGACCAAATTAGTTGCCTCAGACATTAGCGATAGAATTCTATCGCTATTACTCCTTTAGCGACGAATTTGGGCAGCTAAAAAGCAGTCGTTGATAAGCTTTTTTGTTGTAGTGTCACAACTCCTATTTTTTCTAATCTAATTAGGATACTTTCATATAATAAATATACTTACTACAAATAGGACTACTTTCAAAATAATATTCCTACCAAAAACAAAAAAAAATTCTCATAGTTGAATTCGAGTAGTTACCTAACATCCTGATCCTTTTCCCTAGTTCTCCCTTAATCCCCTAAGATTAAAATGTACCTCTAAAATTAGATTGTAGTAATATAGATTTTGTTTTTTTTAAAAAATCCTTTTTAATTATCACGTGACTGATGTTGTGGTACCGTGTGATAGTAAAGTTCCATATTGGAACATATATATATATATATATATATTATACAAAGAGAAAAATTGAGTTCATATATGCTCTAATAGACTATATACTTAATAGGTTAACATTTTGGGTCAAGATGTGATTTCAGATGAGCATAAATGGATTATATATTCCCATCAACTAGTATCAGATCTATGGATATGGACTTGGGTCATGGCTATGGTATAGATTAAAGTATGATGGATGAAAATAATTCATTGAGCAAGTGGTTGACTCTTCTCACATAGGCAAGGGTTGACTCTTAATTAATAAGAGATATTGAAGAGTGTGAACTCGTCATTAAGGAGACATGATGGGCTAGGTTCAATGAGTTAAAGATGCTGGGTGATTACGTACTCTTTTAGCAAATGGTGGACTCTTCTCGGGAAGACTCTTGGTGGATAAATGAGAGATATTGAGAGATAAGCTTGTCCGATAGGGAGACTTGATGGGCTTGATAGAGGCTCGTAGTGAATCAAATAAGAGATAATGAAGAGGGTGACTCGTCAACTAAAAGAAGTGATGGGTTAATGCTCAAAAAAAATATGTGGTTAAATTTTAAAGGGGATCTTGGTATTAATGTGAATGGAGAGATCACGTGTTAAGGAAGAGATTATTGTTATATCGCGTGATAGTAAATTCTTACATTAGAATTTTATTATAGTTTGCATAGAATATTTACTTGATCTAATAATTCAAATAGATTTTGTAAGCACATGGTCCCCTCTTACCACAATAGATTTTAACAAATAGTTTTTTATGCACCATAATAAGCTCTAATACACGATGATGACCCTTAAATGGATTAATGTTTTCAAAATTAACAAAAAAAGGTTAAAGACCCAAGTGATTTCTAAATTATTATTCTCTTTATTTTACAAAAAGCTCATATATAAATTTTATACCCAATAAAAATATATTGTTTTCATATTTATTCCTAAAATAATAGATTTACAGTCTAGCAATAATGTCATGATGATAAAAATATATATTGCATTATTACTTATTTTACAATACTATTAAATGAACACATTAATTTAATTTTTTAAAAATTTTACGAATTAGCTTCACATTATGAAAAATGTGTGTCATAAAATTGTGGCACACTTATCCTTGAATTTTTTTGATGAGACATTTTTTTTAAATTTTTTTGCGAAGCCTCCCTCCCTTTTTTGGGAAGTACAAATACAATGAATTTTCATAATTAACATTAAGTACACAATTATAATTATAATATCAATAAATTCGTATCTCATATGACGAAAGAAACAAACTTTACATACGTAAAAAGAGTAAATAATCTCAACCAAATGTGAGAATTAAACTTAAAGTTAAAAATTCTGTTTCCTCATGGCTAAGACTTAATTGACTACTAGGAGACAATCAATCCCCTTATTATATTATATATATATATATATATATATATATATATATATATATATGTGTGTGTGTGTGTGTGTGTGTGTGTGTGTATATGTATCCATCCATCATGTTTTAAATATAGGATTAATATTAATTTTTTGAAGTCAATTTTAGTCAATTTCAAAATCAAAATTAATATAAATTTATTTAATTTTATTCAACACAATTGTAAAAACTATAAACCATCCAAATTATAATATTTATTATTTTTAAAAGTTAAATAAATCACATAAATTTTGAATTAATAATATCTCATATTTACTTTTAAAGTCAAAATTTATCTTATACTCTCTACGACCCCAAAAGAATGGCTTAATGACAAATTATACACAAATTAAAGTAATCAAATAAGAGGAGAATAAAAATTTAGTACTCTCCATTTTGTCCTTGTATTGATATGTGCTTGTTAATTACATTAATTGACTCTTGGATTTGCAGAGAAAGAGTGAATTAATTTGAGTCATTAATTAATTGTGATGTGATTAATTGACTATTTTATTAAGATGTAATATGATCAAGGGTAAATTAATCAATGTAATATCCAATTAACTTATATGCAGACATATTTTTTAGGACAATTTTTGTCACTAAAACCATCCTTTTAGGAGAGTATTTGAAAGGGAGAAAATATTAAAGAGGCATTCAGATTTCAGTTTGTGTGGATCTCTGGGCACCTATTCTCTCTTGATAGTATCATATACTATAATGAATTATTCGAATTTTTAGCATATATAAATATGTATATATGTAGAGAAATGTTTCATATTAATTACTTGTTATTTTATTATTTAGATAAATACATTTAATCATTTATAAGAAAATTGTGCAACCCAAATTAAAGAAAATAAGCGTTATCCACTGCTAATAATAGTTAATAGATTAAAAGTTTTAAATTTAAATTATCCAATTTTTTATAGTTAAATAATGGTAACAAGTCAGATGTGTTTGCTTGCATAATGAAATAACAAGAATTATTTCTCAATATATATATATATATATATATATATATATATGTGTGTGTGTGTGTGTGTGTGTGTGTGTGTGTGTTAAGTACAAACATTAGAGAATATATGGTGATTACTGATTGGGTCACAGATTTTGGGACACCTTAAACCAGGGAAGGAGATCAATCAATTCGGGACTACAATCAAACATATGGTGATCACGAAAAGAAAGTCTTGTCTTTGTACTTGGAATATCAACTTCAATATAATCGTTGTTGTCTGGAAAGTTGAACACTCAACATGGTTTCTAGATTCCAATTTGTGATTGGGTAATTTGTGTGAAGATAAGATTTTTCATATATAGGCGGCGCTATTTCATTGGTGAGTGCAAGATATATATATTTTACTTTACCCACAAAATAATTGATGTGAGACTAAATAACAATGGTTCACAAAATTTAGGGCATTTTTCTTCATTTTAGATTACTCGATAATTTTCACAAGTCTAACTTTCATTTTTAATAGGTTTAAAAATTCTTTCACAGAATAATTTATCTTTTTTTTAATTTATTGGTTTTATCAATCGGGAGTTGTTTTTTATGAATCTTTAGTGCTTTATTTATTTTAGATAGAATGAGAGTGAATCGAAAGGCTTCTGCATTTAGGGCTCGGTGCCCAGTTCAGTTGGAGAGACCTAGTCTGATCTGAAAAGTACTAATTCGACTCGGATAGATTTCATTCAAGAAAGCTGTCAGCCCATTGAATCATATTACACACGAAAAACTTTTATAAAAAAATAACTTAGAAAAGGCCATCGAGAAGGACAAAGCAAATAAGTGTTCCTCCAAGTTCAAATTTTTATTAAAATTAATATAAAATTGTAGCTAGATGCATATTTGCTCTGACAATATAAATATTATTATGACATTAACAACCGTCCTAATAAAATGATGTATTAAATTATAATTAATTGATGATCTACCGTACATGAATATGTCCGAAGGTTATAATCAATAGTAACTATAAATATTATTTAGTATCAATTTTATATTTATTGTTTAGTTATCAAAACATATGGCTAATTAATCCCCCTTTTTTTAACTTCTACTTTTTCTTCTTTTATACATTTATCAAAAGTGGGGCTACAAAAGTTTTAGGCCATTAATACAACGAGGGGCAATCTTGAGCATGTTTAAGTTTTACCGGCTGTAAAATGTTTTAACCCTTTACCTCTCTCCTATGATATCTTAGAATAATTTGTATGTTTAGCATGTATTATATTTGTCAATGGGATCTATGCTTGATGGTTATAATTGAAATTTCGAGACTTAAAAAAAAGGTCTCAAGTTTAATTTTTTTCACCGTTATCGTGTAAATAAATATTTTTATTTACAATATACTATTTAGTTTTAAAATGAATTAAAAAAAGAATAAATGAATGACAAACTTGAGTTTTCTAAATTCTATCCGATTCTTATGTAATGAGTTTTTTAATGAACAGAAAAAAAATTAATAGACGATAAATTTAGCCATTTTTCTTGCAATACTTTTTTTCTTTTTGAACAGATATGAATGAAAAATTAAATAATATAAGTAAATCTTCTACAATCCCATACCAAAACTAATATAAAGATAAATTAATAATCTAATTGTAAAACTTAAGTTTTCTTTTTCTTTTTCTTAATAAACTCAATAACAATATGAAAAAAAATACAAATTTTCTATTATATCTTTTCTATTATTTCTTTTTTGGTTCAAAACTTAGAAACATAGTGTTAATAATGTGGAACTTTATTTCTTCCCTAGTATGAGGCTATTGATTATTGTAACCTTATCCCGTTACCATGAGTTTATTGATATTGCACAATCATATGAGATTTTTGATTATGACATTAATTGAATTTGTAATAACATCCCTCGAAAATGAGGTTTCAAAGAAAAATTGTTTTTGAATCTTGATAAGTACCTCTATATCACACGTTAGAAATAGGAGTCTTGTTTGTGTTTATACCAATATGGTCCCTGTGGTCCTTTGTATGATTGCAAATTCAATAGTTAAGTAACTCTATATCACATGTTAGAAATAGGAGTCTTGTTTGTGTTTATACCAATATGGTCCTTGTGGTCCTTTGTATGATTGCAAATTCTCTAGTCAAAAACACTAAAACTTAAAGTATGGATTCCGTTACCTTAAAATCTTCAAGATTTTACATCAATATGTAAGGGTGTGATTTACTCCGGTAGTCAAACTATTAGAATGCACTTCTTTAATATGTTATTTTTGGATTTAATTTTGACCTATTAATTCGATTGAATCGAGTTTAATTTAGAGCGGCATTTGGTGGTCCATGATAAGAAGATTAAGATAGAACTTTGTATAATTCAAAAAACAATTATCTATAATGTTTTAATTATGTTCAAAGCGGTGTATATAAAAATGTGCATAATTGTTTGTAAAACTAATTTTTTTTAGCTCTACACTGAAAAGGAACAAAACTATTTAAATATGTGTATAATAATATAATTCACTTGTGGAATTAAGAATTTTTTATTTTTTTAAAAAAAATGGACTCCAAGACGTCCGTCCATATTGTGGACGGGTTCAGGTCACATAATCGCATTGAAACTTTAGACACACACTTCGAATATTTCACAAATTTAATGTGGTAACAATATTTTCATTCCTTAATTTTGTGTTAGGAAGATGTGAAGATAGTGATAAAAATGCGTTTAGATCCCTATTGATTCTCAATTTCATCATGGCTCGAGTCCTACCGTTCATGGCCTCAAGCCATATCGTGCAGGATGAACAGTTATATAGTTGTCACATTTCGATTTTTATTACCTTGACTTTTAATAATGTTGTACTATTATCACTTCTATAAATAATTCAGTGCTCGTATAAATGCAAATGGTTTGTAATTGATACGTCTATATATATACATACAGCGTAGACATTATGGATATATAATCTCACTCCATGTACCCATCTATCTTAAAAGATATTTTAGCATGAATCTTAAAATGATTTAAGGGGATCAAAAATTACATAAAGGGAAAGCTTAGTTAAATTGAATTTTCTTAATAATTCTTATGTTCTAAAATTGAAGATCATTTATTGTTGCAAAATATAAAGACAGTGATCTAAAAAGATAATTTTTTTTGTAAAAGGTAAAAGATTATTTTACATAATTAAGTTATCAGTCATATGAAGCAATTTTCTTTTTATAATTTGAACTTTATATAAATCAAATTTCTTTTTATAATTTGAACTTTATATAAATCAAATAGTACAGTGTGACAATTGTTAATTTCACTTAATGATATTCCAGGAATCCCGTTGAACATAAATGTTGTAATTACATCTCAAAATAACATAAAATATAATTGATCATAAAGCCACTGCATTAATTATATTTAATAATTTTAAATCTCAATACATACGTATTCTTTGTATCTAAAATACCAATATTATTTTGAAACATAATCTTATAAATATATTATATATTAATTATCAAGTAATAATATTCAATAATTCATAATATCTATTTATTATGAATTAAAAATTAACAAATAATATCTGTATCTTTCATTATAAAAATTAAAGGCCGTAATTTAAAAGGACATTCAGACATCTACTAGAATAACTAACGAATTAGGTTAAAATTAATTTTGAATAATTATGCCCCCAATCCGAGAAAAGTCAACTAATGATTTTTAAAGTGTCCGCTAATTAAGCTGGCGGACGACATAATTAGCCCTGAAACAAGCAAGTCACCTTGAACGAAGAAACACCTTGAAACACCTGTTCATCATAATTCTTGAAACTACACACGTGGGCCCCAACTGTTCTTCATAATTCCTAATTGAATTGTGAAAACTGTTCATCGTAATTCCTGAAGCAACACGCAACACCTTGAAACAATACACATGGGCCCCAACTGTATCATACTCCCTCTGTTTTTAAAAGATTGTCGTTTAAGGTTAATTCACGTAAATTGAGAAATGCAACTACTCCTTATGAAAAATACTATATTGCTCTTGTTTTAATTATCTCAACTAATTATTAACTTTGTAGATTCCAAAAAGGAGTATACTACCAACCATGAGATTATTAAGAAGAAGTATTGGGAAAGGAAGAGATTTGTAAAGACATTTCAACAACCAAGAAGGGTTTTGTATTTTTTTGAGAAAAATCATTAAGTAGGAGAACTTTAAATAAGGGTAAAGTTGAAAAAAATTACTCCATTTGCATTGATAAACTCAAAACGTCAATTTTTTTGAAACAAAAATTACTTTCTAAAACGATAATCTTTTAGGAACATAGGGAGTAATTCTTGAAACAATACACGTGGGCCCCAAATGTTCATCATATTCCCTCGGTTCCTAAATAATTGACGTTATACGTCAATTTTTTTGTTCCCAAATATTTGACGTTATAGAATTTTTAGGAAAATTTATATATATACATGTAATCCTCTCTCTCCTTCCTATTGGAGTCCTAAAAAAAATTAAAGACTTAAAAATTCTCTCTCTTCTTCTTATTGGAGTCCTATAAAAAATTAAAGAGTCAAGAATTCTCTCTCTCCTTTCTATTGGACTCCTTTATCTTTTTATGTATATCCGTACAATCCTCTCTCCCCTTTCTATTGGATGAATAGACAAATGAATTGCATTAATTAAATTTCTTAATTGGTGTGTATTGACGTATAACGTCAGTTATTTAGGAACCGAGGGAGTAATTCCTAATTGAATTGTGAAAAGAAAGAAAGAAAGAAAACATGTATAGTAACTAGTAAGTACGTAAGTAAACAGTACACACATAATAGTAAGTACACAAGTAAACATGTATAGTAAGTAAGATTAATTCTGATCATCAAAATCAATTACTCTTTCCCATTTTTGAGCCACCTTTTTATTTTATTTTTATCAACTAGGCTTCCTATAACACTCTAAAACATGTAGGCATTCTATTAGAACTTCAAGGGTGTTGTGGTCATTGTTTCATATGTTTAAAGCTACCATTCAACCTGGAAAGATTTTTTCTTTTTACTTGGTTAACAATTCTTTGCTTTAATTACCTACACATTCCCCATTCAGAAGCAAAAGAACATTCCCCATTCAGAAGTAAAGATGACATTGGGTCTTTATAAGTGGTTCACTTACTTTGTTGCGTCAGTAGGTGTGTTTTGGAAAGCAGCATAGGGCATGCAGAACATCAATTGCAGAGCTGCCTGTGCCATTAAAGGTCCGGAGTCGTCGTTATTCTTGGCCTTTGACATAGTTCTTCAAAATCGACGCCCTCTCCCACAATTCCTAATCAATCGGTTATTCTTAAGCCAGCACAAGTTTCAGATTTTGGGTCTATACTTAGCTTGGCTTGGGTTCCTAGTACGCCTCATGGACTTCACTGAGATAAATAGACTCAACCAGTCACAATAATTGCAAAGGAATTTGAAATGAAGGATCAAAATAAAAAATATGCAGAACAAGAATTAGAGAGAAAAACTAGGTTCCACTCAGTTGTACAGTTCAACTAGCAGATCATTTGGTCCGGAAAATAATTTTCAAACAGTTCAAAGCGTCAAATATCCACTAAATCAAGACCAGCAGGAGTAATATACAAGGAGAGACATCATGTAATCCCCCCCCCCCAAATCATGTAATTTTTAATTTGTCGAATTATAAACATACACATCCACCAAATTTTAGACAAAATTAAAGAAAACAAAGTTCAAGGTATGCTCTTGGAATCAGAAACTCAAACTCTATAGATTTGAAAGCAAATAAAATTTTAAAATAAACTTAGAAATTAGGAAAAGGAAATGTGAGATGTGAAGAGAAGTTGAGAGATGAATCTTAATAGAGACAGATTCAGAATATGCCAGTATACAAATAAAAAACAAGTGATTGTTAACTTACAAGTTTGAAATTGACACTAATATAAAAACACAGAAGAATAAATATCCATTTAACCATGAGAAAGTTAATATCAAATTATTAATTATAAACAATCAAAGCAAAACTCCAGTAATCAAATTAATCCCATCAAAATCACAGCTTGATCAAAAGGAAAAAAGCACTATCCAGATTGAATTGATACCAAGCACCCAAAAAAAAATATTCATGCTCTGAATATTCACAAAAAGCAGAATTTAGCAAATATGAAATATCCCATAATTTTACCCCCAACAGAAAATTGGGAAATAAGACAAAGAAGCATTTAAGATTTAAACTCTAAAAAAGGTGACGCAACAGGTGATTTATTGATTTCTTTAATGCTACGTTTGGATTAGTGGAATAGAAGGGAGAATGAAATAACTCATTCTTATGGAATGAAAAAAATTGTGATAAGAGAAGAAACCTAAAAGCGCCACTGGTTTCTTCTCTTATCACAAAACTGCTCCAATCCCAATTCCACTAGCATCACACTCCACCTCGATTAATTTATCAAAACTGGGTAAAACAAGAACATGAGTAGTGCACAGTTTTTCTTTAATGACTGTAAAAGCTGTTTCAGCTGCTTCACCCCATTGAAATTTACCATTCTTTAAACACTCTGTAATGGGTGCCACAATGCTACTGAAATCTCTAATAAATCGACGATAAAACTTTGCCAACCCATGGAAACTCCTCACCTCTCCTATTGTCTTGGGTGTAGGCCAATCACGAATGACTCTCACCTTTTCTTCATCAACCAATATACCCTCCGAACTAACCACATATCTAAGGAATAACAATCGTTCTGTCAGCTAGTTGCAGTTTTTAAAATTAATAAAGAGCTTATTTTCAGACAACACCTCTAGCACAGCTCGAAGATACTCCATATGGTCTTCCTTACTCCGACTATAAATCAGTATGTCATCAAAATAAACGACAACATATTTTCCAATGAAAGTCGTAATACTTGGTTCATAAGTCGCATAAAAATACTAGGCTCATTGGACAGTCCAAAAGGCATAACCAACCACTCGTAGAGTCCATCCTTTATTTTAAAAGTTGTCTTCCATTCATCACCAGGTTTGATCCGAATCTGATGGTATCTACTTCACAGATCTATTTTGGAAAATAACTTCGAACCCTCTTAACATATCTAACATGTTATCCAATCTCGGAATCGAAAAGTTGTATCTGATAGTTATCTTGTTAATTGCGCGACTATCAACGCACATCCTCCAACTGCTATCTTTTTTGGGACCAGTAATACGGGAACAGCGCACGAACTCATGCTCTCTCAAATAAATCCCTTCTTCATTAAATCATCTACTTTCTCCTGTAAAATCTGATTTTCCTTGGGACTCATCCGATAGTGTGGCGAATTGGGTAAACTTGCTCCCGGAACTAAATTAATATGGTGTGGAAATTCATTTGGTAAATCATTAGACACTAACTCACTAAACTCGGCCAAAAGGAACTGCACTTTCTCGGGTAACACAAATCTCTGCTCTTCATTCCCTTCTATCACTAGAGCTCGCACAACCATAACATGTACCTCCTATGCCTCCTTAACTTCAGATTCCAAATCAGTTATTGAAATGACTAAAGATAGTAAAGACTGCTCTTCTGTTGTGGTCTTAGTTGAGCCATCACCTGAACTCCGTTTCGGAACCATTGCAATCTTCCCGCTACCCCAATTGGAAAAAAAATATTATCACGCCCCCTATAGGTGACATCCACATCAAACTGCCATGGGCGTCCTAATAACAACTGACTAGCATCCATGTCGACTACATCGCAGACCACCTTATCTCGGCAATGTTGTCCGATTGAAATAGGAACTTTGCAT
Source organism: Aralia elata (assembly GCA_034770075.1). NCBI lineage: Eukaryota > Viridiplantae > Streptophyta > Magnoliopsida > Apiales > Araliaceae > Aralia > Aralia elata. Next base: position 3,769,207 of record CM068387.1, read on the forward strand.
ACTTCATTCACATTCACCTTAGGTCCTTTCTGAATCCACCCAATCACATAGGGTTTTGGATATTTTTCTACTCGCAGCTTCAGATGTTCTAACAGTTTTTTGGACATAAAATTCTCACAACTCCCATTGTCAATAATTAAATCACAAACCTTTCCCTAAACACTGCAGCAAACCTTAAAAACACTATTCCTTGTGAGGAATCTTCTAGTTTCATTGAACACATGACTCACTGAATCACACAATTTACATGTTCTCCTTGTTCTTCCATTATTTCTGCACCATCCAAGAGTTCGTCCATGTATATTTCTTCTTTAGCATACTGAACATCCTCGTTATTTTCTCCAACATCCACGAAATTCACCGATTTCCTGGAAGGACACTCATTCGAATAATGGCCTAGTTGGCCGCACCTGTAGCACTTTAAACCGCCTGATTTAGCATATGGGTTTGGCTCTCGTGAGGTTTCCCTTGTGGCTGCTACTATCGGCCGTGTCCCAGCAGGGATATTACTAGGAACAAACCCCTTTGGGTCTGATCTGCAACACTTTTAGACGGACTTTGTCCATCGCTCGATGAAAATTTGCTTCTGTTTGCAGTTGCATTGGACGTCTCAACCATGTCCTTCTTGTAGTAGGAAAATCGATTGGATATTTTCTCCATTAATTCTGCCTTCAAGACCATGTTATGCGCCTCATCCATTGCCCAAATGACTTGTAGTCCAATTTTATCTCGAACGGAAGGCTTTAATCCTTCCAAATATTTAGAAACGTGTTGTCCCTCAGTCTCATTTAGGTTGTTACGAACTGACAACCTAGACCACTCCTCAGCATAATCTGCAATAGTCATGTTACCCTACGCACAATTCTGATAACTCTGGAAAATAAATTGCTCATAATCTGGGGGTAAAAATCTGCTCATCATAAGTTGTTTCATTCACCTCCAGGATCGTACAAGAGCCTTGTCTTGTCGTCGTTTATGCATCTGTAACTTCTCCCACCAAATAACAACCCCGCTTCTCAACTTATACGCTACCAAATTGACTTGTCGATCCTTCATAACTTTAGTCAACTCGAAGAACCTCTTAACCTCAGAAATCCAGTCAAGGAGCTCTTCAATCTGCAGTTTACCATAGAACAATGGTATGTCTGCCCGTATTCTATAGTCTAGTTGATTTTGGTTTTGGTTTTGAGGATTCTATTGGTAACTCGCAAAGTCCTCATCAGAGTCTTCATCACTCAAATCTTCGAACTGCTCGTGTCTCGCCGCTCTAGGCGGATGTCCACCTCTAGGACGGCCAAGGGTAACTCCCTCAACTCCATCTCTGTTGGCAAGGGTAGAGGCATTGGCAATAGGGACGTTAGGATTGGGATGTTGCACTAACAGTTGCTGCAACATGGCCTCCAACCTCGCCATCGACTGTCGCTGTTCATTAATCGTTGCCTATAAATCGGCATCTCTACGACTAGCGTCGTCAGGGTTAACTCTTCCAGCTTCATTGTTAGTCGTCAAACAAGGCAAATCCCTCTACTCTGATACCACTTGACGCGGAATGGAAGTATAAGAGTTTACTAATGTAAGTTCTAAAAACACAAAAGCTGGAATCCACCAGCGAAATAATTAAATTTTATAACAACTTCGATAAAAAAAACCTAAAACAAATAACCAAGAGCTTAAATAGTCTCTGAAAACCCTAACTTAAGTAAAAAGACCAAATTAGACATTTACTAAACAAATAACAACTAAAACAAAAAACAATAAAATAATAAAACTTCAACCACCCGACAGCCTACCTAAAACAACGAATTTGAGGATGAAAACGACCTCAACCAGGAGTTGGAACACTATAGAGCAAGAAAATCACTCCTCGAAAACATATTATATTAGGCAAACGGACAACCGAGCTAAAAATTATGCCCGTTTCTTCAAACCAACTCTTTTATCCAATTTTTTATCTAACTCCTCTTCAAACTCCAAAGCCAATTATCCTACATCAAAAACATTCTAATATCTCATTTTGTATCTCTGTTCATCATTTTATCTGTAGCTTATCTAATATCTCAATTTGTATCTCTGTTTATCATTTTATCTGTAGCTTATGGTTAAATTGCAGAAAAGATACAGGATCATAGTAATGGAGACGTTGCCACGGATAGTCCTATATCTTTCCTTCTTTCTTCTTTTCCTTAAATTAATTAAATATGAGAATTGTAATGTATTATGGCATGCATTTTATATAATTGTCAGAGATGTTAGTGTATTTTTTTTTCCTTTTATGTAAATCATTTGTACTCTATACCTTTTAAAGTGCGCGAGATATATGAATAACGGAAAGATTGTGTTGCCTATAAAAAGCATGCACGGATTGCCAGACATGTATTTATATGTTGTACAGTACAACACTTTTATCGTATATCCAAGCTATTTGAACATGATTTTTCCAAACACAATTGCATTGACCGATATTTAATTTGGTGACAATATCTTCATTGCTTAATCATGTGTTAGGAAGATGTGAAGATGATAAAGAAAATGTGTCTCGACACCTATACATTCTCAATTTCAGGCCTCGAGTTGTACCGCGTAACGCAAAAAATTAAATAGCTGTCACATTTCGATATTTCCTTAGAAGTTCCCATTTCCCAGCTTACCATTGAACCTAATTGTGCCTTTTTCTTCTTCGTTTGGTGATTAATTTGTTTAACATTTAATTGTGTTTGGTTTTTAATTTTATTATTTGCAGATGGAAAGGTTAGTAGAAGTGTTAGTGTTCGGGGACTACATTGTTGGATTCGACAGGATCCAAGTATCCAACCCATAATTATGTGGTCCATCTGGTTAAATACAAATTGAATTGAACTTAATAATATATCAAATATATAACATAACATTAATATTATATATTCAGTTTATAATGTTGTTATCTCGTTTTGATGAGTTTATGATGACTTATATAACTCGGGCCTATACTTTGATGGAGAGTCGGTCTCATTTCTCTTTCTATATAACGACATATTACTAGAGGCTAAAATTACACTTGCACATATTTTCTCTCTAAAGTCCCAAATATACAACCCATCCTTATGAATAGAGAAAAGTAGCCAAGATCAATTCCTTACGCAAATTTTCGTTTTCACAAGTTATCATCTAAGGACAAATTTTGGTTCAAGTTAGTTCTTATGCATGTGTATTGAAAGATCATATATATATAGAGAGAGAAAAGAGCATCTGTCTTAGACATACATAAATTTGTGTGTCATATTATTTTTAGAGTTTTTATTAATAATAGTTTTGACACTTCACTATTTTTATTGATGACTGTTTTGACATTTTTACCATTTTATTATCTTAAACTACGTCGTATTAAATGTAGGACACACACAAGTTTGTGTGTCTAAGATACATATTCTCTTTTTCACACACACATATATATATATATATATATATATATATATATATTATGAGGTTAGATTTTTTGGTGTTGATAATGACATAAAGCATGTACTGTCTATTCCATTCGCAGAAGCCATAAGGCCGTTTGATCGGCACTCGAACGTTAATAACATCAAGTCAGTTTCGTGTGTGTTACATGTGGGTCTTGTTTTTGGGATAGACCTTCAGGATATTATTCATGTGGGTCTTGTCTTGTCTTGTGTGAATGGGTTGTGTGATCTATATACATCCGTACATAAATCAAGTTTCAATTATTATTACTTTTTTTATTTTTCCTTGATTTTAATGAATACATAATTAATTATGTCATGCTGCATATATATCAATGTATCATACACACACATACATATATCATATATCATATATATATATATACATATATCATATATCATATATATATATATATGTCATGCTGCATATATCAACGATGTCACCGAATTATTTATTTATTTATTTATTTATGTTACAGAGTTTTAGCTAGCATGCACACATGAGCATTATATTTTTCTCTGTCTCTTTATGTATTAAATTACGATGTATATACATGTTGAAATTTTGGTGTATCATTATTAAGGGATACTTGTGAATATGAATACACCACACTTATTAGTCGCTTATGAAAATTATTACTCCCTCCGTCCCAAATTAATTACTTTTCTAGGACTTTTTTAAGTTAAATTGACTATTTTTAAAATTAATAATTAAGCATATATAAATATATTTCTAAAATTATAAAAATTGAAATTAGTAATAAATTGTATATACTTTCTTTTGGTTATAATATCTCCACCTATATGTTAGCAAAAATAGTAAAAAGATTAATTTTAAAAATAGTCAATTTGACTTTAAAAAGTCCTAGAAATGTAATTAATTTGGGACGGAGGGAATATTTTTATTTACATGCATGTTTGGACTAATATAATTAAAACTGGTGTTTTTGGTTAGTGAAGCAAATGATGGACCAATGAAAGTCTTTTGTTTTAATGACTTGAGAAAACGATAAACCATATTATGTTACACTTAAGAATTAATTTGATAAATCTACCCAACGGAAGATTATTTATTAATTCTTAAACGGTATTTAAAAGTTCAAGTTGCATGACCTGCATTGTTTCTGCCCAACGGTGATATAGTTTAATGTTTTGTTACTTGTAATCTCATGTTTAATAACGAAATTAGTTATTTTTTAGTTTTTTGCCCAACGGAAAATTATTAATGATATGTTAGATTTCTTACGGAATAAATTTTGTGTATTTGATTTCATTAATTTACATAAACTGTTTATCCCTGAGTTTATTTTATTATTTGATCCACCAAGTATTTTTCATCTTGTGAATTAATTTTATCGTACTTGTATGCATGATTATGATTAACCTTGATTCACCTTTAGTTCCGGTGGCGAAGCTACATGTTGGACTATAGGGTCAATTGATCCCACTAATTTTTATTTTTTTATATATATGTGATGTAATAAATTTTTTATGGGTGTAATTTAGTAATTTGACCGCACTGAAATGAATATTGAAAAAATCTTCCCTCTAGACTTTCTTCACAATTAAAAAATTTATATTTGAACTCTCCTCTATTTATAAAACAAACGTAGAAGAATATTATATTGTTAAACAATATGAGACTTCAAAAGTTCAAGTAATAAATAAAGAAATGACTACTAAGAGAAGTTTGATTAAATGATAAAAATCTAAGGAAGATTTTTTTATAAAATGACTACCAAGAAAAGCTTGATGGCTACAACAATGATACAGAGGTGTGTATATATATATATATATATATATATATATATATATATATATATATATATAATGTTATCACTTATTATATTAACAATATTGTAATTAAATACATATTTTACATATGGAATCGGCCGGAAAGCACAAGTACAAAATTATCTAAAAAAATTGGCTCGGTGGCGCAGCTCCCGAACCCCCGCCAAATTATTTATAGGATCACAATATTTTGTTCCCATTAGATCACAATCTTGGCTTCGCCACTGTTTAGTTCCTACTACAATTACCAGTTATCTTTCGCATATTAGATCATTGTGTGGCTCTAATTTTAAAAAATGGAATGAGCAAATTAGTATTATTCTTGGATTTATTGATCTTGATTATGCTTTGCGATTTAATGCTCCTGTTGTACTTGCGAACGAAAGCTCAACTGAGCAAAACGCCGTTTATGACAAGTGACAGCATTCTAATTGCATATCCTTAATGTTTTAAAGGGCCCTGTTACTAGTGCAATTTGAGGAGCAATCCCCAAATATGAAAAAGCAGAGTATCTTGATAACATCAAGGAGAAATTCAAGGGTTCAACTAAGGCACAAGCTACTGTTCTTATTACCAAAATGGTCACTTTGAAGTATAATGGTACTAGTGGTGTTTGTGATCATATAATGAGAATGAATGACATGGCTGCACTATTAAAGAACATAGATATGGAAATCTCTGAGGGTTTTCTAGTGCACTTAATTATGACTTCACTTCCTACACAATTTGGTTCTTTCAAGATCAATTATAACACCCAAAAAGAGAAGTGGAAGATGAGCGAATTGAATTCCATGTGTGTTCAGGAAGAAGAAGGCCTTAAGGTTGAAAAGCCATAGGGTGTTCATCTCATGACCTCGACACCACCTGAAGGCAAAGGAATGAAATATGGTAAGAGTCGCAAGATAGGGAAAAAAGATGTTTTCAAAGACAAGTGACAAACTTCTAGGGACGAAGGGTACTAGTGGTCCGATCCTAAGTGTAATTTTTGCAGGGTTAAAGGACATAAGGAAGGAGTGTTCTAACTTTCACGAGTGGTTAGAGAAAAAAGGTAATTTATTTATAAAATGTTTGTTATGAATATTTTACTGCTGATGCTCCTTTAAATATATGGTGGGTTGACACCGGTGCAACTATCAATATAACTAATTCGTTGCAGGGATTCCCGTCCATGAAGAAGCTAAGTAGAGGCGACCATCATTTGCTAGTAGGAAATAGCGAGAACGCTCAAGTGGAAGCCTTTGGGCTTGAATTTTTGCCAGCATTCTCTGACTTGTTTTGTGGAGTAGTTTTAATTTGGATTAGTAGATACTGTTTGTGTTCCCAGTATTACTAGAAATCTTATTTCTGTTTCTATTTCTAAATTAGACGCTTATAGATATTCATTTAAATTTGAGAATATAGGTTTTTCTCTCCTTTACTCTGAGGTGTTGGTTCTACTTTGTTAGAGGGAAACCTTTATAGATTATGTTTGGATGCTTCTTTTATTGAATCCTTAATTTCAATGAATGTGAATGATGTAGTTACAAATACTTTCGACAAGAGAATGAAAGGATGAAAATTCCTCCAAATTGTGGCATGAATGACTTTGGCCACATATCACGAGGAAGAACGGAACGCCTTATCAAAGAAAGGGTTCTTTATCCATAAAGATTTCTCAGATTTTGACAGACTGTATTAAATGCATTACAAGAAAATTTATAAAAGAAAACAAACATGGAACAGCTCATAGTACTGAACTTTTACAAATAATTCACACCGGCATGTGTGGACCATTTAGACCAAGCATAAGTGGTCATAAATATTTCATTACATTTATTGATGACTACTCTCATTATGGATATATTTATCTTTTGCAGGAAAAATCTAATGCACTTGAGATGTTTAAAGCTTAAAATTAGAAGTTGAGAATCAACTTGATTTAAAAATTAAGGTTGTAAGATCTGATAGAGGATGAAAGTATTATGGTAAATTCTTTGAATCTGGACATAACCCTGGTCCTTTTGCTTTGTTTTTACAAGAACGTAGCATTGTCGCTCAATATATAATGCCGGGTACACCACACCCTAATAGAATGGTGTTGCTGAAAGGCGAGATTATGGATATGGTTTGAAGCAAGAAATGCCACAACACTTTACCAGAGTGGGTTGAAGCACTTAAAGCAGCTATGCATATCCTTAATCGACTTTTGAGCAAGTTTGTGCCTTAAAACACGTTATGAATTTTGGATTCAAGTGATACCTAGTTTAGGATATTTAAGTGGATGGGGTTATTTGGCAAAAGAAAAAATTTGCAACCCACATATTAAGAAACTCGACTCTAAAAAACCATAAATTGTCATATATTTTATTGGTTACCGAGAAAGATCTAAGGCCATGTTTGTTTGGTGGTACCTAAAAAATCCACTTCGTGGTAACGAATGCAGCACTTCCTGCTAATGAACCTCTTCAGAGGTCAGAAAGGGCAAGGCGATCAGCTATTCCAGATGATTATATTATATACCTAGATAAAATTGGCCATAATCTTGGCGTGAAAATTTTTAATTAAAATTTTATTTTATATGTAAAAAAAAATACAAAAATAAACATAATTTTAAAAAAAAAGTTCATAGTTATGTTTGTGTATCATATTAAGTTCTTAGATGACTTAATTTGAATTTATATATTATTTTTTTCAAAAAAAAAAATGAAAAAAATATATATAAAAAAAGGGTCGAGCTTAAGCTTGAGCTCGATCAAGTTCGACTTGTTTAAACCCGGCTCGAACTCAAGTTCGGCTCGTTTATAAATGAGTCGAGTTCGTACACAAAATTTTAAACTCGCTTGAAATCCAGTTTGATTTAACTCGTTTAACTTTTAGACGACTCGAGCTTGACAAGTTAAAGTCCGACTCAATTTATTTATGACGCTGATGAGAGTGTTATATACTATTACTACCTTGGCTTGTAATAATAGTGTTTTACTATTTATAAAAGTGGGGCGGTGGGTAGTGCTGTGCTGGTGAGGAGCATTGTAAATTGGTAGGGGCCTCACAATATATATTATGCTTCTTATGTCTACAAAAGTCTCATATAGATCTTCTCTTCCAGCTTGCTAGCTTGTGGATTCGCACGTGCAATTCAAGTTAATACACGTGCGGTCATTTTTCATATTTGGTCTCTAATTAATTATTTCTTTGTAGCTGAAAAGTTTCAGCATGGAGTATCGAAGTTCATCCACTTGAGTAATTTGTTTGCAAGGATTATAATCTTGAGATTATATTTTCATGAATTATAATTTCAAGACTATTAATCCTAGAATTATATAGTCCTAGTCCACATGTAATATTTTTTATGAGATTATTTATGGGATAACTTAAAATAATTTCGTGTTATGTTTGTTTTGTTCAAGATTATTTAAAGAAATGAATAAAAACTTATTGTTTGGACTATCATACTCTTACTACTAATAACAAAAATATTATATTCTCATTAATTTAAGTATAGATAGATATGATAAGATACATCGGTCTTTCTAAACAAAGTTAAAGATTAATTTTGTTCACAAATTTTTAGTCCCAAATGGTAGGGATTATAATACCTAGTTAGACATAGTATTAAATAGTCCCCCCTTTCAAGTCATTTTATTATCCGGTACTAATAGTCTCAAGTCTATTTTAAAAAATAAACAAGAGACTTGAGATTAATAGTCCAATCTCAAGTATAATACTTACAAACAAATATAGCCTTGAAGTTTTGACACTATAAGGTGTAAAAGAGATTTGTTCATCAAGAAAGAAGAGAGAAAGAGGAGAGTATTCAGCTTCTAATTCAGACCTAGATTTGTGGTTAAGAAACATTTATTATGGATTTGGATCCCCTTCAATACATCTTCCCTTCAATTTCATTCAATACACCATATTTTTATAGTTGTGAATAGTATAATTGAAATCGATACCAATTAATTAATTTATTATATTTAATAGCATAATTGTTTCAAAAACTAAAGTAATCTGACACTTTTTCACCATTTGATGAATTTGTGAATTTTTTTTATCAAAATTTCAATAGATAAAAATTGTTTTAAACTTTTAATAGAGAAAATACTTTTTATGATTATAATTTTTTGTAAGATTGATCTTAATATCATCAGCTATCTATTAACATATTTTGATCATTAATATCAAAATTATTAAAATTAAATAATTGATGTATCAGATAGAATTGGAGAAAATATATAATAGCTACTTTTTGTGTTTCACAATATTGAATCAATTTTGACTTTATAAAATTTACGTGAAATATTTTTAATTTAAAAATTAATGTTATTTGTTCTTTCTACGTAACGTCATTCAGAATGCACAAGAATTCGTAAATAATTTTGATTCACAATTTTGATTGATGTAGTTTGTCCTCACTCCGTATAACATTTAAGTCAATGTATTGAATGTATTTTTATACAGTTAGTATTAGTACTATATTTTTATGCAGTTACTAGGCGATTCACCAATAATAGTTCGTAGGCTGACCTCAACGAAATTTCAACTAGTTAGCGGCCAGAAGGTTGAAATGATATTTCTTGCTGATATTATTAGGACAAAAATAAAATACTGATAGTTAGATTATTCAATGTAGTGTATATATGATTGATTCATTTTATTAATGCATTTTCTTTTGGCTTAACTTTATTTTATATGATAATTTATTAAATATACTCACTATTAAAAGCTAAGGATAATTTATTCTTCGTTATCTTAGCCATAATATTCTTTATTGGACTATTTGAGCTTACCTTTTTATTTCATAATTTCTTTCAAGAAATGAGAATGTAGCTGGGGTTAACGGGGAGAACAGGAGAATTGAGTGATGGTCCAAGTTAGTAGCTGAAGTAGTCTTCATCACATTATAAAATAGTGTGACAATAATTATAGTGAGAACTTAATGTGTGTGTTGTCATACTATTTACAACATTGTAATAATTTTAAATAGGATAATTTATATATGTTGTTTGTATTTCGGTGACTCAAATTGGGTGGTGTTGACCCGAATTTGGGAGCGTCGCATATTCCATCCGCATGAATGAGATATAATTTCTGAGTACCTATCCATATAATAGTTATACGGATGATATATTCCATCCGCAAAATTACTGTGCGAACGAGGTAAATCTTAGGTCATTCATTCTTTTTTTAAATGGTCATAGATGAATTGAATAATAAAAATTCCTATTTAACTTTGAATATAAATTATTATCATCTATATACATGTGTATGTGTGTGTGTGTGTATATATGTATGTATATGTATAAGTACAAACATTGGAGAATCTATAGTGATTACTGATTCGGTTTGGGACATCTTAAACAAGGGAAGGAGGCCAATCAATTCAGGACGTGACACCAAATTTTTTTTGTTTATTTTTTATTTTTTTAAACAGTCTATACAGGACTCAGAATTATACTAAACCTTATTATCCTATATAATAAAAGGAAAAACTAAAATAAACATCTTCCATCTAAAAAGTAGGACAAGATCACAAGGTAAGGCATCAAACTAAACACACCCCACTACGGAATAACAAACCTTCTCAATTTTTACCTCCATTTACACGTGGAAGTAGCTCACCTCCCCTCTTTATACAATCGAAAAAAAAAAAGATAAATCCTACTCCTATTAAGACTTGTATAAGCCCCAGCAATCTTTCTAGCATGATACTACTTATGTGAAATTAATATTTAAAATGTACAACTCTGAGATTACGAAAAGGAAGTCTTGTCTTCGGACTTGGAATATCAACTTTCTGTAATAATCGTTGTGTCTTGAAAGTTGAACATTCCACGTGGTTTCTAGCTTCCAACTTTTTGACATGCGATGATTGTGTAGTTTGTGTGAAGATAAGATTTTCACATATATGTGGCACTACAAGATATATTTTACTTAACCCACAACATATTTAATGTGAGACTAAATAACTAATAAGTAATGTTATACATAAAAAAACTCTTACACAAAAATAATTTACAAACCCCATTGATAATTACAGAGTAAATAAGTATCGCTAAAAATTATTATTCTTTTTTTTTTTTTGTAAAATTAAATTAAAATTTAAAAAAAATTTATATTAATTTACTTTTACAATATAAATATTACTATAACATTATCAAAAAAATTTATGAAATAATATATCAAATTATTATTAATTGATATATAATCTATCATACATAAGTATGTACAATAAATATAATCAATCGCACCTATACATAGTATTTAGTATTAAATTTTATATTTTATTGTTTTGTCATCAAAACATATGGATAATTATTCCCTCTTTTTTACTTGTACTTTTTTTCTTCTTTTATAAATTTATCTAAAGCGGGGTTACAAACTTTTACGCCATTACAATGAGGGGCGCTCTTGACTCTTGAGCATGTTTAAGTTTTACCGACCGTAAAATGGTCTAACCCTTTAACTATCTCCTATAATGTTAGAATAATTTGTACGTTTAGTATGTATTATATTTGTAAAATGTTGAGACTTAAAACGGTCTCTAAGTTTAATTTTTACGGTTATCGTGTTTAATTGAATTTTTTTTCTTACACTATGTTATTAAATTTTAAAATAAATGAAAAAAAATCGAAAGAAAATTTAAGTTTTTTTTCCAATTCTTGTGTTACTTAGGTGGCGTTTGGTTCACGTCAAATTAATATAGTAGTTCCGTAATGCAATAAAATATTACATTGATGTGACATATATTACATTTGGTTCACTTATTACATATATTACCCTATTATGGGTGTAATGCTATTACATCAATTTTTAAGATTTTCATTACATCCTCCAATTGATGTATTACCTCATTACGTCTGTAATGCAATAGAAATACAATTGATTTGACATTTTGACTTATAATTTATTTATTCATTATGTATAATCATATAATTTAGTGAATTAAACACAATTTTAAACATAATGTAATAACATTACACTTACTACACAAATACCAAGAATTAGCCAAACAAAAATGTCGTAATAACTTATTACCATTACAGTACAACTCTATTGCATTACGTAGACTATTGCATTACATCAAATTTCTATTCGGCGAACCGAACTCCACCTCAGTTTTTTAGTGAACACTAAAGTAAAGAAATTGACAAAAAAATGTGGCCACTCTTCTTACCAAATTTTTTTTGGACGGTTTTGAATGAAAAGCTAAATAACATAAGCAAATATTTTATAATCCCTATCACACTATCTTTATATTATTAACACAATAAAACTAATATATGGGTAAATTAGTAACTTAAATATAAAAATTAAGTTTTCTTTCCTTTTTACTTGATAAAATATGATTGTAGCGGATTACGATATATAGTTAGTTTAGCCTATTAACACAAAGACAAATAAATTCTTGCATACAAGGGAAAATAACAAATTCTCCAATAAAAAAATGCAATAAAATTGATAATAATTGTCAAAACAATACTACCAAAAGCCCTAAAATAACATATTTATAGTCTAAAACACTTTCAACCCTAATTAGAAAAGAATATAGCGAAATATTAAAAATTTTAAAAAATAATTTGATGTGTGGCCAAAACTTTAATCGACAATAAGATCACTTTAAATAGGTTTTTCGAGCTTTAAACGACATACATCATGGTCAAAGATGATCAATTTTGTAGAGCTCGTCGGTAACTTCGATTTGATATATTATGGTCCTCATAACTTCAAACGGATCAAAAGTTATGCCCGTTTGAAATTTACGCGACGAAAACCCCAATTCCGAATATGTTTCTCACTCCTTCCGTGCATCACAATATAATATATATATACACACACACACATATATATAATAAAGAGCCTAACCGGCTATAACGACGGACAAAAACCGTCGCTATAGCATAGAAAACCGACGAAACCGGATATAGCGACGGACAAAACCGTCGCTATAACCGGTTCGTCGGCTTTTTGTGCTATAGCGACAGACAAAACCGTCACTATAGCCGGTTCATTTTTTTTCCGGTTCGTTAGAGAAATTTTTCATATATATATATATATATATAAGTTTCTGTTTCTTTTCTTTTCTATTATAATTAAGTTTTTTATTATTTCTTTTTCCGTTCAAAACTCAGAAATATGTGTTAATAATGTGGAACTTTATTTCTTCCCTAGTATGAGACTATTGATTATATTGTAACTGTAAGACCCCGAAAATTTTAATAAAGAAAATTTATTTTTCTTCTTATTATTATTTAAACAGAAAGGTGTTAAATCGATAATGATAAAGTTACTAGTGAAATGTGAAAATTGAGAAGTCTAGTAATAACGTTAAATCACTATTCACGCAATCACTATTCACGCGATCACTATTCACACGGGGGGGACTATTCACGCTAAAAAACGTTTTTACCCTTTCTTCGACCTTCGAATTTCGTTATAATGTTTATATGAGCTGGATACGGAAATTATACGGATATAAATACGAAAGTACTATTCATACGAATATACTATTCATTTATACAAAAAAGTCAAAACCTGTATGTCGGGGGAATATTCCTTCTGTCGGATAATATTCGTTCTGTCGGAGAATATTATATTCGGTAAAGTACGACGGCGCCGTCGAAATAACCACTTTTATACTCGGTAACGTTACGGCGCCGAAATAACAAAATATTAGTGGGCCCCACAATGGCAATATTGTCAACGATAGTGGGCCCCATTGTCGGATACTGAAAGCGACAGTATTTTGTCAACAGTATTATCACCGGCAACTGTTGAAATACCCGGTAATAAAAAGAACAGTAAAACGCGTTATTCCACAGTAGTACGCGGTATTTCACAGCACACAGTATTGCACAATATTTTAAATTATTGATTCAATAATTGATAAAGTAGCAATTACACAGTATTTTGATTCAATAATTACAATAGCATCCGCATGGTATTTTTATTATTTATCATGGCACTGTAACTCGTATTATTGTTATGATATTTTAGCATTATTGACGGATTAAAAGTGGAGTCTAACTTAGGGGTACCTAATTGAAATTTTAAAATTCACATGCTGTGAACTATTGGTTCACATGTGGAAACTATTGGTTCACATGTGGGAACTATTAGGGGATGTTATGCAAGATTGATAATACTTGAGGGACTATATTAAAAAGTAGAGGCAAAGATGGAGGTACTAAAGTGTAATAAGTCGAGCCCTTATTGTGCAATTAATGAAACTTGGTTTTCCTATAAATAGGAGGGGTTATCTTAAGAAATCTTCACACCTTCCTTGCATATACTTTCGCTCTCTCTAAATTTCTTAAGTTCTCTAAGTGTGCTAGGTTATTGTGAGTATTTGTGAGAATACTAGTATTGTCCAAGTTAGTAAACTTCATAGAAAGCAACATTCAATCACTTATTAACGAAGGTAGGGGATATCATTTCTTTCATACTCTTATGTAATATCATTTGCTTCCTTGTTCGTAAATGATATTATACTCAGGAAGGTTGTTATTCATTCCGTATTAATTTGTGGGGATAACCTGTCCGTGCGGATTGACGCATGCCTGGTGAATAACCCTTCGTATTCATCACTTATTAATCTTTTGTGGAAATAATCTGTCTACGCGGATTACCGCATGACGGGTGAAAACCCTTCGTATTCGTTACTTATTAATCTTTTGTGGAAATAATCTGTCTACGCGGATTACCGCATGACGGGTGAGACCCCATTTGCAGTTTTATATATTCTGTTATACTCGTATAACGTATCATTTCTTTTGTACTCTTTGAGGAATATCTTTTCTTTCACATTTCTCCATTTATGATAAGAAATCTCTGTTTGTTTCCAAAACCTTATTTTAAATGGTGAAAATCCTTGAAAATTTGTTGAATATCTTTAATAGTTTGTGCTTCATCTAATATCTTTTCACCTGAATCTTTCTATTTCATTGATACGATATAGTTAAATCGTGAATTTTATTTTTGAATATCATTCTTGAATTTGACTCCACAATTTGGTCATCATGTTGGCAATTTGGTCAACCTTCGACACTGGATAAATTAAACATCTATTCTTATTCTTGATCTCACTGTATTCATTCTATATCATTGTCATCATCCTCATCCTTAAATTGTGGTGATAGTTCTCTTTGGCCCGTAGTGCAAAGATGAACTGGCGTTTGACATGATCATGACCGGTGATGTTACAAATAAATATCTTTGTCACATAGTGCAAAGAGAGGCTGTTGAATATAAATTGTTGATTTGGATGTTCATAAACAGGAACTGTTGATTGGTGTTACAGGGATAAAATATTTGTGGTGATCCTTTAACTTATAGAAGATGGTAGATATTATAATCTACTTAACTCTTCTAATGGATTATTCGTTCCGCTGCAGTTGTTATTGAACAATTATAATATCTTTAAATCTCTGATTTATTTTGGTTGAAGGATAGAGATAATTTTATTCTTCATTATCTTAGTCATGATATTTTCTACTGGGCTATTTGTGCTCACCATTTTTCTTTTTGTTCCATTGTTCTCCTCAGGAAAAGAGAGTGTAGCGGGGACTAACCGGGGAATGGAGTGAGTGATGGTCCGAGACAATAGAAAATATCTCAATACATTATTATTAGTGTGACAATAAGTGTATTGAGAATTTAAGATGTATTTGTATTGTGTTGTCGTATTTTGCACAACACTTATTAGTTGTAAATGGAAAAATTCGTATTTGTATTTGTATTTTGGTGGAATGTTATTGGCGACTCCAAAATGGGTTGTGTGAACCTATTTTTGGGGGCGTCACAGTAACCTTATCCCCGTTACCATGAGTTTATTGATATTGTTCAATTGTATGAGATTTTTGATTATGACATTAGTTGTATTTGTAATAATATCTCTTGAAAATGAGGCTTAAAAAAAACATTTTTGTCACGATCAATCGTATTTGAATGAAAAATATCCACTATAATTTTATTTTTTTTAAAATTTACTGACGGAATTAAGCCTTTTTTTTTCTTATAGTAATATCTCTTTTATTTTCAATTGAAAAAAAAAGAGAAGTTGAGATACCCATAAGAATTTCTAGATAAGAGATGGATGAGCAACACGTCTTTGAATCTTGACAAGTACCAATATGGTCCTTGTGGTCCTTCATATGATTTAATATATGAAGATTATATTTTAGTTAGACATAATAACGTATACAATTTTAATCATGGTATAATTTTATGTTAGGGATTATGACATGTCATAGAAACTTCAATTATTGTTTTTTAGTTTAATGTGAGACAAGATATGAAATACCATAGAAAGTTCATTTTTTGTTTTATTACTATATCTATTTTTTGCTTTAAAGTGAAAAGTATTAAATATATCAACTGTAGATATATTTAAATATATATTAAAATATTAAATAATTTTAAACTTTTTAAAATCAAATTGATAGTTTTTTTAAAATTTAAAATTGATAGATCACATGTTAGAATTAAATATGAAATCTTTCATGTATTTATACCAAATATGGTCCTTGTGGTCCTTCATATTATTCCAAAATGCAACAGTCAAAATCACTACAACTTGAAGTATGGATTTCCATTATAAAAAATCTTCACGATTTAATTTTTACCTTAAATATGTACGGTTGTGATCTATTCCATTACTGAAAACTGTTAGACTGCATTTCTTTAATATGTCATTTTGGATCATTTTTTGGGTTCAGTTTTTGATGTATTAGTTTTTTTTTTAATTTACTAATCTATTATAATAATTTATTCTAATATACGGGGGAGAGATCTAGGTGGGAGAGGGGATAACTTATTATCTTCATCGCGTTATTGCCTTCTAAACCTGTCTTTTTTGAACTTTCTTCATAACCCTACTATTTTTTTAATGCATTAGTTAATTGTATCTAAGTGAGTTAATTAGAGGTGTATTTGATAGTCTAGTATAAAAAAAATTAAGAGAGAACCTTGTATGATTCAAGAAGTAGTGATAGACACATAATTTATACATTTTATTATCCCTAATTTTGTCCTTTTAATTATATTAGTTTATTTAATTAATATGTTTTATTTTATTTTGTAGGATTTAATATTTTGTTACAATAAAGTTAAAATCTTGGTGATCAAGTAATATTTTAATACTCTTATTCATGTAAGGAAATATCCAAAAAGAATCCTACAACGAGAAGGAAGGAGCTGAAAAATCTTGGTGTGCAAGTCAAATCCAACGAGAGAAAAGAAAATCAATCTAGAAGATATCTTTTTGAGAAGTTGATTGTCACTATGAAGTTGAAACCTACAGTAGAAGAGAATTTATGTCTTATGCCTATAAATAGAGGATTACCAAGAGAGGTTGAGGTGAAGATTATTAGGTTTTCTTTTATGTAATAGTTTTGGTTAGGAGTAGGAGTAGAAATTAAATTATTTCTTCATTGTACGCTCGTTGGATGATCGTTAATAAATAGAGTTTTCTTATTTATTTTTAATCTTCTACTTCTTCTTCTTTATTTTAGTTTAGTTTAATTAATTTTCATGTCGAGTTAAATTTTTTTGATCTAGGATGAAGATGAAATTAAATAATTATTCATGATAATATTTTTCATATCTTCTATTATTTATTCTTTTATGTTTAACTGATTTCGTCTTCATGTTTCCATTATTGAAATACCCTTCGTTTTTTTTAATAGTTCTTATGTGATTTTAAAATTTAGATTAAGGAGGTTTTGATAGATTATTGTTAAGATATGAGTTTTTCATATATAATCCATGTTTGCTCGAAGAAGTTTTGGAGTGGGTAATATAGTTTAATTCCTTAAATTTTCATAGTTTATTGCTTGCTACAGTTATTATTATAAACATTACTAAAATTAAAGGGAAGAGAGATCAAAACAAATAGTTAGGTCTATAAAAAAATATAAGAGATTGAATTATATGTTATGTTTATTGTTTTAATGAAATTTCGAATTCCTAAATTGCTTCTTTATTATATTATTAGTTTTTATATTCTAAATTAGTTTAATTTATAGTTAATCCGATTTCTCAATCTTTAATATTTTAATTTGCCTAAAATATTAATTTAAAGTATATATTAAAGAACTAATCTAGTTTTTGTAGGGTTTTGACATGTTACTTGACCGGGGGTTCTTCAATTTAACATTTAGTGTACCTTATAATTACTAATTTTTTTATTCACAATCAAAATTTTTTGGCCGCCGTTATGTCGGGGACTTGAGTAATTAATTTTTTTATTCCTCCTCATTTTTTATTTCTCCTTTTTTTCCCCCCCCCCCTTTGCGAATGAGTTTTTTAACTCTAATATTTTTTTTTTCTTTTTCAGGATTATCCCAAGCGGATCGAAGGAGCGGACACGAAAAGATAAAAATTTTATTTTTGTGCTATTCCTGGTATTATTTTTGTAATCTTAACTCAAAAAAAAAAATAGTAGCGTTCAGTTTTATTTTTATTTTTTTAGTTTAGGTTTTATTGTTAGTTTAGAAAACTAATTTGTCGTGTTCATGCATTCACCAATCACGTTTATAAGCACATCCTGTTTAGGTTTTTTATGTTTATTTTAAGTTTTATTTTTGTCAAATATAAACTGTGGTGGGATTGCTGGAGGAGTTGAGGTACGTCAAAATTTATCTTTCTTTTGTAGATTCATACATAGTTTTAGGACATTTTTAATTTTATTTATAATTTTTTTATTTTTATTTATGCATTCTCATATTGTAATTTAACTTAAGAGGTCAACAACCCATAACAAAATAAAGGTGAGGGATTTCATCCAACCCTCTCCGTTGTCCCACAAACCACACATTCGATTTTGCATAACCCTTGACTAAATAAAATTAAGTAGTACGTTGGCCCTATGGACTCTCGGAAACTTCAGTTAGGACAAGAGACTCCAAGAAGAGGCCTAAATTTTAAGGTTAATCAAAACTATTGTGTCTAGGGCAAGTGATTTCAAAAGGCAAACAGCCTAAAGAACGTGTGGTTATTCAAATTTAGTCATGGTACCTCACGGAGAGATTCCCACCGTTGTTCTTACACTTACTTGGCTAGTGGTGTTGATTAATTTCGAATTTTTTGAACATTAGGGTTGTAACTGTGGAACAGTTAGGAGTTGTCTAGATTTTATTTAGGTTTACTGTAAAATTTAGGATTTTTATTTTATTTTTTTTATTTATATTTTTTTTTTTTTTTTTTACTTTATGTGACTTTCGTGTTTTAGGTTGTTTTGTGATTTGTGGAAAGATAGACTCCTTTTATAGTTTGGAATAATAATTTTTGCTTGTGGAATCAAGAACCCCCTATGGAAATTTTAAATGAAACACCAAAGTAAATCAATTTTTTTCAACTGAAAATCCTGTATCTAAGTTTATATTTCATATCCATATTCGGATCCAGAACCTCAAAAATATCCATAAGAATTTTTTAAATGAAGAGGAAAGACTCAGTACCCTTAGAGTAAAAAACTATTAGAGGCTGTTAATGGAAACCTCAAATTTAACACAAATCCAAGTTATATCTTCTGTTTAGAAATTTAAATGAGTCGATTTGCCACCATAAATAAATGAACAAGAGGTGGGGCGAATTTTTTAGTGATCTTTTCTGTTAGTTAATTTGAAAATCATGATGGTTGTGAAAATGATGAGAAAAAATTAAAAATTTTGGATTCAATTCTACACAGTTTTGGAGTCAAGACCAATTTGGATGAGATTTCAGAGGTCAGCACTTCCATTCCCATACAAAAGCTGGAAAACCCTGTATAATTGATGGAACATGTTTTGCGCTAACTAAATTTTGATGAAGCAAATCAAAACTTAAAATGGGTCAGAAGCTTGGGCAAAGTATTTGACTCCTTATGTTACTAGTAACGCCGAGGAAGTGCTTAAGTGAATTTATGTGAACCTTTGGATGGGGACGAAACAATCCAGTAGGTAGCATAAGTTAATGCTCAGGCAAGTAAATGGGGGAGGAGGGTACTTCAAAAATAATTTTTAAGAGGTTGGTCCTAGTGAAATCGCTCGTTAGATCCCGATAACTTCTTCAACTTCTTCAGGCGTGTTATGAGCAAACTATTTCCTCCTTTTTCATTATGGTCAGATATGTAGGTTTTGCTAGCTTGTTGAAATATTTGCTAAATAAAACAGGTCAGATATGTAGGTTGTTGCTT